>VZRR01009073.1:6598-78294 GCA_013398015.1 Oreocharis arfaki
CTCCGCTGAGCCCGGTGCCCTCCCCGCGCTCGGGGCCCGGGGCCGAGCGCTCCTGCGGCGGAGCGGGGCCGCGGCGAGCCCGTGCGAGCACCGCGGGCCGAGCACCGCGGCGGGTGGGGGGCAGCTCCTGGCTGAGCAGGAGCCCCTCCGCTGTGAGGGGCATCTCGGCCGCTCGCTTAGCGCCATAAAGGCGTCCCCTGCCCGCGGGGGAGATCGCTTTACCCGAATCATCCGTCCTGTGACAGTCACAGTCACTGCCAAGCAAAGCACAGCTTGAATTAAAAAACTCTGGTTTAATCAGTAAATAGCAGAAAGTGTCGAGTTAGTTAATTAAAAGCGGTAGAACTGCTTTGTGGTTACGATCGTAGGGCTACAGAGATACTCCAAGGGCTGGAGCATCTCTGCCGTGAAGACCGGCTGGGAGAGCTGGGGGTGGGTGTTTGGCCTCGAGAAGAGAAGCTCTGGGGAGACCTTAGAGCCCCTTCCAGTGCCTGAAGGGGCTTCAGGAGAGGTGGAGAGGGACTTTGGACAGGGGCCTGGAGGGATGGGACAAGGGGGAATGGCTTCCCACTGCCTGAGAGCAGAGTTAAAGGGGTTATGGGGAAAAGATTCTTTCCTGAAGGGTGGTGAGGCCCTGGCACAGGTTGCTCAGAGAAGCTGTGCCTTCCCCATTCCTGGAAGCGTTCAAGGCTAGGTTGGATGAGGCTTGGAGCAGCTTGAGATAGTGGAAGGTGTCTCTGTCTGTGGAAGGGGGGTGGGACTGGATGGTCTTTAAGATCCTTTCCATCCCAAATCGTTCCATGGTCTGGGGCTCCAGCCTGCACCTGCAGCTTCTGTTGCCATTCTGTTCAGCCGCAGAGCTCTCCACACAGGGAACACCGGGATAAACCCTCCATGTGCTGTTCCATGCCACCGTGATCTCTGCAGAAGCAGGGGCCTGGAGGTCTGCTCCACTGCCAGCTTGGCCCAGCATCTCGTGACTCCCAAGGGTTTGCTTTCGCAGGGCAGGGCGTTGGGATGGGATGAGCTCCCCTGTTTGGGTCCTGAAGTACCATCCAGCAGGAACCCAAGCCACGATGTTCCCATTCTGCCTGGTAATCTGGGATGCTGCAGATGGGAATTTGAACCTGCCTCTTGGGAAGGAAAAGGCCTTAAAACAGTTCTGGGCTGTGGGATATTCCAGAGGAAGTTTTATTGTGCATCCCCTGTGGAAACTGTACAGTTTTTTAAAAGTTATTTAAGTTGTGCCTATGCCAGAGAGAGAAGGTGTTTGACTGCAGTGTGTTTGGAGAGATGGTCTTCAGGGAATATGGTCTGAGTTGCCTGTTTATTAAAAAAAAGTGAGAAGCAGGTCATTAGCTTTCAAGTTTTTTTTATTGAATTACTGACATGTTATGGAATTTGTCATCAAATCTAGAAAAAACACCCCTTAGAACCAGAAACTTGGTTTTGACTCAGGCAAAAGTAGTTTGGTTCAGTTTTGTTAAAACATACAGTTGGTGCATCCCCACCTGAACAGATTCTCCTGTCTGGAAGCAGCAGTTCTTGGTCTGGTATTTTTGGGTTCTGCTTGTTTTTCGTGCTTGTCTCTTTCTGAATCCCGATGAGCGGGGCTGCCTGTGGGATTCAGCCGTGAGGTTGCTCAGGTACGGAGACACCAGCGTGATACTCTCAGCTCTTCTGTCAGGAAGCTCAGCATCTTGTACTTCAGGCGGGGAGATTTCCCAGACTGCTGCAAAATGTGTG
The DNA here is from genome assembly GCA_013398015.1 of Oreocharis arfaki. Classification (NCBI taxonomy): domain Eukaryota; kingdom Metazoa; phylum Chordata; class Aves; order Passeriformes; family Paramythiidae; genus Oreocharis; species Oreocharis arfaki. The sequence goes on from VZRR01009073.1 coordinate 8,345, forward strand.
TTATGGGCAGGCTGGGACGTGGCAATGGGTGTCAGTCCCGTCTGCAGGGGAGGGGGATTGCAACACACCTGTGGAGAACCTGCTGGTCCCCGTGCTCTCAGCTCCGTGAATGCTGCTGAACAGTCACAGCCCAGCCTTGTGCTACACAGAACCCCCTGGAACTGGGACAGACCAGGGTTCGTGAGCTTGGAAGAGCACCTTTTGGAATATAAATGTGAATTTTGTACTCACATTTTCCTTAGCCTGTGATGGTGTGGCTACACTCCTCCCTGTGATCGCAGGTGCTGTGTGCATGCCCTTTGTGCCTTCCAAAGAGCTTCTGTTTCACTTAGCTGTGGTACCTGTTCGGCATGGAGCATCAGAGTTCCTGCTGTGACCTGTCCTGGGCTCACAGGCTCCTCTCTGGTGTCTGAGTTCCCCTTTTGGAGTCTTCTGGCAAAGAATTATTAGAAGAGCAAATTGAATGGAACAGTGAGACCCTGATCCCTGGTCTCAGGAGATGAAGTAAATGGGGAGAGGGACGGAGAATTGGGAGCAGCAAACAGTGTGAACCAGGCCCAATAAATGACAGCTTTTGCATAAGGGAAGGGCACGCTCTCAGGATGTCCCCATCTGTCTGGGAAAGGCAGTAAAAGGTAGAGCCGTTCCTCATCTGATGGCAGATGTAAATGATGGCCCAAAGAGAATGGACAGGGAGCAACTGACCGCTGCTGCTGCTTGCAGGAGAGCGTTGAGTGAAACCAAAAGGGCTCAGTTCAGAGAAAATTAAATTGTTTTTCATGCAAAATGTAGTTTAAGTGAGCTGCAGAACCACTTGGCATGTGACACAACAGTGCTTTGAGTTAACATGAGCTCAGGAGAGAAGTGGAGCAGTTCACGAAGGAGAAAACAACCAAAAATGAGGATCTGCAGAGACACCGTTGTGTGTTTTCACCGTGTGTCCTGGGAGAGGCTTGGAGGGAGTTTGGCTTTGGACTTGCTGTACTCACACTTTTCCCTCTCAGCCCCTGTCTGGAGCTGCCGAGGGCTTTTTCCGGCCGTGCAGGTGTCAGCCCATCCCCAGCCAAACCTAAATGCCCTCACAAGGCAGGTGAGCATCAGGTGCCTGCAGCTGTGTACAAGAAGGGATACAAGCAGAGCAGCCCTGGGTGCTGCTGCTCCTGAGAAGAGCCAGGGAGTTTGGGGATGCCAGAGGTGCTGAGCCTTGGAGACGCGTTGGGCAGAGAAAGCAGACTCGCACCCCACTGTCTTTCCCCTTTCCAGCCCCTCCAGGTTCCCTGTGGCTGGTGCCGTGGTTGGTCCAGAGGTGTGTGAGGAGGAGGAGGAGGTCTGCAGTTTGTGGAACAAGGGAGCACGTTTGATCCACCTTAGGCTTGACCCAATGTGTGTCTTGAAGGTTTGTGTTCACAGGGCTTCCCTGAGCATGCCAAGGTGCGTTCGGTCCCAGGCACAGAGGTCACTGCAGGAAGGGCATTTTTTGAGGATATTGCTGTTGGTAGGGATGGATACCTAAGGCAGGAGTAGGAATCTGTGTAATATGAGGTGGATATGGTGATGAAAATTGAAAATAAACTGGCCTTTCACCAGGAAGAGGGAAGGTTGGAACACTGGGTTTAGGCACACACTGTCCCTGAAGGATGGTGGTGGGCAGGGTCTTTGGTTGGGTCAGGGGGTATTTTCCAGGTGAGGATCCCTTCAAGGAAACAAGCAGCCCTTCATGGAAACAAGGCTTTAGTGGGAAGGAGACCCTGGGAGGAGGGTTTGTGCTTTCCATGAGGGAAGCTGGAGAAAGGGCAGTGTGCTTGTTTCACAGAACGGGGCTGCACGTGTCCGTTCCACAGGAGAAGGTCTAAAGGACACAGAGATGTGCCTGTGAAGATCTGTGAGAAAAGTGGGAATGAGAAAGCATGCCCAGCCTTGGGCAGCAAGTGTGCATTTGAGGGCTCAAGCAGGGTTCTTGGGGAAGACTTCCCTGTGGAGGTGATTTTTGAGGTGAGAGGATTGGAGGGGGTGGCTTTTGGAAAGATCAAACAACTCTCTTGAAAATACCTGAGTTTGTATGGTTCCTCTTCTGAGGGGTTTCTTACCCAGCCCCAGCTGGGTTTTTCGGATGGGCTTTTATGTGTCCTTATTCCACCTGTTCCAGAAACATGGGATCCATGTCTCTGTGGCACCATTTTCCTCTGCAGAATTTCCAGTGTGCCCTTTGTGCTGCTGCTCTGCTCCAGATCCGATGGGATGCTCTGCCCGTCTCCCGGGACTGCCGAGAGACACTACTGTGCTTTCCTCGCTTCTCCCTTCCCAGCTGCAGCAGTGAACCTGTGTTTCTCTCCATCCTGCCGTGCTGGGTACTCTTCTGTCTGCTCTTGCTTCTTTGTCACCTGTCCCTTGTGGAAACTTGCCTGTTTTGAGCCTAAATTTCCCTTTGGGGTGGCTCTACTTGGGCAGTTTGAAGAGATAGATTAAATCTGTGTGGGAGCATCTGCTGCCCCATTGCAGGGATTTGCTGCCAGGGTGATACCACAGGATTTAATGGAAAATGATAAATTCCCTTTGATAAGTTGCCTGTGCTTTCCACGAGGGTGTCTGAATTCCAGAGGTGGAAATGACTTGCTCCGTGCTGACTTCTGCTGTACCTGTCTTGCAGAGAGCGGAAGCTGCAGGATATCTGCAGGAGCAGGGTGGGGAGCAGGTCCTGCACTGGGGGTGTAGGTTTTGGAAATGCAGCTGGCTAAATCCCTGTGTCGGAGCTGCATAACACCGAAGTCATCCAGGCCACCCCGTGAGCACTTGAGAAGCACAGGTCTCACCAGGAAGGAATGAACACAGTGTGGAATTTGGAGCACTTGGAGGTGGCAGACGGAGCCGGTCACAGCCCAGAAGGATCCAGAGGCTCCTGCTGTGCTTTCGGAGGAGTGCTCCCGTTTGGAGTGTGGGGAGGCAAAAGGGAGGTTGGAGGAAACTTGGGTGGAGCAGAGCTGGTAGGACTTGGTGTAGGAGGATGAGAGGGTGGAGCTGAGTAGGAACTGAAATCCTGAACAAGTCTGTGCAGAGGGAGGAGACCTCAGAGCTCTCGTGTGTCAGCATGGGTGGGCACAGGGACAGGCTGCTGGACACCTCCTGGGGAACACTGGGGCTGGAGGTGTCTGAGGCTCTGGGGAGGCAGAGAGGAAGCCCAAGGGCTGGCTGTGCTCCCAAGGGTTTTAGCAGTGGTGGTGCTGAAGAGAGAGGCCCCCTGGCATTTCTGATGTAGGGGCTGCAGTTCCTCTGCTTTGCTTTTTCCTCACTACAGCTCCTAGGATAAACTGAGCCCAGTGCAAGAAACATTCTTCCTGCTGCCCAGTGAGCTGATAGCCTCTTGTGCTGGAAACTGTGGGAGACGGACACTGGGGCGAGGAGCCCATTTCTGTCCGGGGCAAGTCCTTCCCTGTTGGGGCTTGTTGCTGTTTGCATCATGGCAAGGCCCTTTGAAACCGGCTGGGTTTCAGCAGTTCCTCCTGTTTGGCTGCCGTGGCCTGGGGCAAGAGCGTCCATGTCCCATGTCTAGAGCCAGGATCCCACTGCACCGGGGTGAAGCTCGAGGCCATGGTTGTCACTTTCCCAGAGCAAAATGAGGCCTTGCAAAGCTAATTAAGAGCAGCTTTTAATATCTTGGCATGTGAGGGCTGCAAGGAGGATCTTGGGTTTTATTTACTTCCATGGAAGAGTAAAGCTTCTCCTTCTAATCTCTCTGTGCTAATAGCCCTTCCCTGTGAAAGTCAGGGAGCCGGGAATCCTCTGTGGCTCAGTGTACGGAGCCAGCCTTGGAGCCTGCCAAGGCTTGATGTGCAGTGGGCACCTCCTCTTGCTCTGGATGTGGTTCTTTCCATCCCAGGCTGTGTCAAATGCAGCTGCATTTGTTTAACAAAACCAGCCAACAAACTGGTTTCGCTTGCTGGTTGTGAGACTGGTGTGCAGAGCTGGCATGGCTCTCCGTGAGAGAGAGCTCAGGAGCCCTGTGGGTTAATGGGACAGCAGGGTGTGTGTTTGTCTCTCCAAAAGCCGTGTGTTCTGGATTGCTCTGCCCAGAAGTTAGAGTAAGCGCAGGCCGTCTCCCCTGCATCCTCCCCTGGTGACAGCGGAGGTGTAGGATCTGTGCTGGGGTGGCAGCAGCCAAGCACAGGCTCAGTCATGGAGAAAAGAGCTGATAAAACTCTTGGACATAAAATTCTTGGGTACACAAACAGGGAACAGGAAAGAGGTGCCCAGATGGATTTTACGCTTGAGGTCTATGCACGGGAAGTGGCTGTTAATAGTCAGTGTGTTCAGCTCCGTGCAGGACAGGTGTGGGTGTGCTGCCCAGCCTGGCTCTCCCCAGCAGCTCGGGTCTTGGAGGAGGTTCAGGTGCGTGGGATAGCGAGGTGCAGAGGCAGCTGGGCAGCAGAGAGCTTTAGTGGAGTAAAAAGTTCATGAGAATTCAGGTGGCCGTGATTGGAATGGCTCTGCCTCTCGCCAGACCTTCCTTGGCACTGGTGTGGTACCTGTAGGGAGGTCAGCGGGGGAAGCACCTGGTCAGTCTTTCCCGAATTGTTACAAACCTCTCTGTTGGGTGGTTGAACACCTGCCCTGGCTGTGGGTGCATCGCTGCCAGCTTGGTTTTCCCCTCGGGGGTTCCTGCTGTTGCTTGGTGATGGTTCCCTGTGTCAGTTCCCCAGCCCATGCTGGTGTTCCCGGTGCTGTCTTTGGAGCCTGAATGCGGCACTGCAGAGGCCCTGCCTGCACCTCCCAGGTGTCTCCGGTTCCCTTTGGCTGCTGCTGAGTATCTGCCAGGAAGGATTAGTTCATTGATGGTTGGAGGTGGAGGCAGGGCTGGGTTAGCCTCTTCAGCTCTCCTCTGACCTGTTCTGTGTGTTTCCTGCATTTTGGAGCCCTGTTCTGCCATCTCCCTGGCAGGAACTTGGCTGAGGCAGCGGTGGGAGTGTGGTGGATGGAAGGGATGCTGTGTGCTGAGCAGGGGGATGTGGCATCGCAGCATCTCCGTGGGCTCTGACTCCTTGTTCCATTCCTGGTTCAGGGCATTTACTGCTCTGTGTCTGCGCTGTTCCCCTGGGAGCTGCTCCAGCACCTCCTTCCTTGTCCTCTTCCTGCTCAGAGGAGATGTTTGGGTCTGTGTCCTTCCACACAGGGACACTTAACTCTTCTTCAAGACTTCTTTAGTCCCCCAGTGTGCTTTCCTGCACCCCAAGGGTACAGTCAGCCATTGAGTCCCCCACTTTGCACCAGTTAGCGGGCTTGGTCTCATTGCCTTGACTCGGATTCTTGGTTTCAGGGTTGGACCTGGTTTGTTGGGTTTTTCTGGTTGTTTTATGGTGCCTCTCTGTGCTGGAGATGTATCTGTTGGATAAACTTACTTATGATTTCTGCCTCAGGAAAACAATCCAATTGGAAACATTTGCAACAGGTTATTGTATAATACAACTTTTGGCATTTTTCCCTTTGCTAATAGCTGTGGCATTACAGATCAGTCAATTACTTTTTGTAATTGCGAGTTGACCCTGCTTTGCTGAGAAGATGGTGTAGAAGTAGATGGTGAGCCAAGTCCGTTGGCTGAATGGGAGAAGGTGATTCCTGAGGTGCTGGTGTGCCAGGGAGGGGCCTGGGTGGGAAGACCTGAACTGTAGGGCAAATCAGAAAGGGGTAGAGGTCCTTGGGTGGCACTTGTGGTGTGCTGGGTTTGGCTGCTTCACCCGTACCCAGGATGCTCTCCCATGAAATATCTCCACAGGTCTCTCCAGATTAATGCTTTTGCAGTAGAATCTCAGAATCACTGATGCTGGAAAAGACCTTCAAGATCGAGTCCTACCTTTGACTGAACACCGTTTGGTCAACTAAACCACAGCACTAAGTGCCATGATTATTTCATATATTCCACTATTTCAATGGAAAATGCCCCTGAATGCCCTGTGCCTGCCGCAGGGAGTTCTGGTCCTTCCGACTTGCCCCGTCCCACTGCACAGGCCAAGGTGGAGGCTGTAATTGTGGTCAGGGCCCCTCTCTCCACACAGCCATGGTCTGCTGCTGCCTCGTGTTGAAGATCAGTCTGAGAGCACCGATCACTTCCCAGGCCTTCGCAGCAGTGGGATGCTAATTGTGGTGTCTTGGTTTAATTCTGGCTCGGGATTGCCTTTCTGGGGGCCTGGGTTGGTTTGTCGTTCCACCTGGACCAGAGATTCCTCCCTGCTCCTGGCTGTGCCCTGGCTGTGTGCTGTGTGCTGGGGGGCAGTTGCTGCCCTGGCCCCTCTGAAGGGGACAGCATTCCTCAGAGCTGCTTCAGTGCCTGAGAAGCAGCAGCTGCCGAGCCTTTGGCTCGCAGACAGCTTGCTTTGTCTGTGCTGGAATGCATTCCCAACACTTAAGTACTTTTATATATTTGCCATGCATTCCTCAGGGCCTGATACGGGGTTAAATAGTCGGAAATCCGCCGGTCTGCGTGGGGAGGGCTGTGGGGAGGGCTGTGGGGAGGGCTGTGTCCGGCCGGCAGGAGCAGCCTGCTGGCCGCTGGTGTGCTCCTGGCTCCAGTGTGTGCGTGTGGGGAGTGTGTGGGGCCAGCCCTGTTTGCTGTCCTCAGCGCCCCTGCCCCACCCTGCCGAGCCCCTCCTGCCTCTCCTCGTGTGAGCAGGCGAGGAGTGTCCCCCGTCCCCGTGCCCCGTGCACCCTGCAGGGTGTGCCTGCAGACCTGAGCGTGGCTGGCGTGTCAGCGGTGCCTCCTTGGGACTCGTCTGAATTGCCACCTTTCAGGTGCTGGTGACCATGTGCTTGTGGCCAGAGAAGTTCCCTAGCCTGGAGCTAGTTCAGGATCTGGCAAATACTGTGAGGAGTGGAGAAGGAAGCACTTCTGGAGTGGGAAGATCTGGTGTTGGGGGGCAGGTGGTCTGTGTCCACTGCCTGAGGTGTTGTCCCACACCTGCTGAGGTGGGTCAGACCAAGTCCCCGGGTCAGTGGCACCTGGATGGTGGTGGTGGTGCCCTCCCTGTGGCACCAGGGCTGCCCCTGGGGCTGGGTGGTGGCCGCTCTGCTGGAGCTCCAAACTGATGTTCCCACCTCTCGGCAGTGTCGTTGCTTGTTTGACCTCTGCTCATGTGGTGATAACTGATAACTCAGTTATCCTCATCAGATTTCGATGATTCTTCTTGAATTAAGCTATTCTGGGAGTAACCATTGCCTTCCTGGTTTCTCTCTGTAGAGAAAGGTGTCTCTTGGTTTTGCTGCGCTGGTGCTGCCTCAAGGCTCTGGGCTCTGCTGGAAGTGGACCGAGTCCTGCTCTGCTGAGGGAGCTGTGCAGCCTCTGGAGCTGGCGTCCTGCCTGTGCTGCCCAGCCGGGGCACACAGGTCTTTCTGGTTCTGTGGCCTCACCTGTGCCGTGCTGGCTTTGGGCACGGTGACTTGGAAGTGCTGGGTTTAACCTCAGAGCTGATCAGCTCCTGGGTGTTTTGCTTTGCAGCTGCTGCTTCCTGCTCCTCCTGACTCCATCCCAGGCTGGCTTTCCCCAGAGACTGTGCCAGTGGCTCAGGTGTCACAGATCTCTCTGCACACGTGTGAGAGGAGGGGCCCCAGGTCCCTTCACGCTTCTCCTGCCTCTAGGTCTGAGGCAAGGCAGACACGTGAACTCACACGTCCCAGTGCCCAACTGTGGAGTGTGCAGCAGTCTCTGCTTCCTCCAGGGGCAGGTCTTGAAATGTCAAGCCCCCGTTTAACCAGGAGAATGGGAATGCAACACAAGGCTCAAATACATGAGCTGGTTTTGCTGTCAGCATTTGAGGAGCTGCTGTGTTGCACTGCCGACAGACAGACAGATGGATGGACAGACACCTCCGGCTTGCAGTGCAGGGTCCCCCGCATTCATCCTGCCCGGAGACAAACACAGAACTCAACTAAGAGCCCAGCACATGGTGGCATGGGAACCAGGCCCTCTTGCTCATGAATCACAAGGAGAATTGTAATTATTTTCCTGCTGTGCAGTCTGATCCGGCCTTTAATTAAACATGTGCTGTCCTGCTGGAGGCAGGGACTGTTCCAGCAGGGCTGGACAGTTGGACTTGAAATTCTCTGAAGAGAAATGAGAGGTGAGGAGGCTGAGGAGAACCTTAGCATGGGCACTTCCAGGGTTGGAAGGGTTGGCAAAACCTCTGCCCTGGAGCCCCTTGGCTTGTCAGGCACTGCTGGGGTGCTTGGTCCATAGAGAAAATCACCTGCTACCAACACTGCTGGCTCAGGGCTAGTGTCTCGGGGCAGCCTGGGTTGTCACACGTTGTTTTTGAGGAAGAGGAGGTGTCTGAGCCCTGCTGTTTGGGCAACAGAACTGGGAACCCCCTGGTGGTTTTGGCTGCAGAAGCAGGAGGTCTCTGTCCCCTTCCAGAGTCGAGATCGTGTTTGTGATGTAGGCCCCGTTCCTGATCTCCATCTGTAGAAATTGTCACTGCCTGGGTTCAGAGCCACTGGCCTGAGTGTCAGCTGGTTGTGACTCTGTGGTTAAGCTGCTGCCTGACTCCTCTGCCCCTGCCATGTCCTGCTCCCCTCCGGTAGCGCTGCTGTTTCTCACCTGGAGAGACTCTGAGGTGTTGCACTGAAACCTGTCTAAAGCCTGCTTGGCTCAGGGGAGGAATGTCCCCAGAGCCTGTGGTGGCACTGGGCAGCCACCCCCTTCCTGCCTGCTGCTGGCAGGAGGGGTCCTGGGGCCGAGGCAGCTCCATGAGCTGTCTGTGCTGAGGACAGCGTGGCTCCTTCTCCATGAGAATTGGTAGAGGAGCCCGGGTGTCTGTCTGTCCTCCTCTCTCCCTCCTGACACACGGAGATGGCTCTCCTCCAGGCGCAGGTGGGAACATGGGGGCTGGCCCTCCAGGGAGAGCACGAGGCGATGCTGGGGAACAGAGACCCCCATGTCCTTGTTCCCTTCCCCTGGCATTAGGAGATTAGGCACCAGGTGAAGGGGAGAGCTGGAGCTCAGCCTTGAGTAGGCCAGAAACCTTCTTTTTATAGCCTTGGGAAAACAAAGATTTGGAAAAGAGTCGTGATGCTGACCTGGGAGGGGGGATCAGTCTTCATCCAGACACTGTTGGTGTTTTCCAGGTTCCAGATCTGCATCCAGACACTGTTGGTGTTTTCCAGGTCCCAGGCTTGGCACCCAGATGCGGTCTCTCTTTCCCTGGCAGTGAAGGTGCATCTCCTGCAGGTGGGACAGGAGCTACTGTAGCACACAGGGGTTTGTGTTGCCATCGTGTGCACAGTGGACGGGCACAGGGCTCTGTGGTGGCTGCAGGCTCAGCAGTCTGGGGGAAGCTCAGCGGGTCTGGTGGATCTGTGTCCCTGACCCTGCCATGCACCATCAGTCTGCCCGGGTTGTTCCAGGACTGCAGCCCATTCCCCCTCGTGCCTGAGCAGCAGGACCAGCTCCATCAGCCCCCTGTAGCAGCCTGGGGGTGGCTGTGGTGACCCTGAGCCAGGCTGCCTCCCTGTCCCAAGTCCTGGCTGGGGAATGGGTGGCTTTCCAGGCCTGCCCTTGGGATTTTGCCGTTTCTGGGAAACGGCATAACTGAGTGGTGGCTCAGAGGGTTTGTCCTGAGCCTTTTATCCATTGTCCTTTCTCCTTTCTTTTATTTTCCACCTCTTGGTCTGACTGAATAAGTGAGCAGGGGCGGACCAAGGCTCTGCCAAGCATCACACTTCAGCAGGAGGGAGGCATGGGGGTGGTGTCTGAATTCCTAGCATCACTGGACACTGTGGTTCTCTTGGATCACCTAAGAGCTCCAGCAACCCTTTGTTCATGTCCTGGGGCTCTGCTGCAGCCTCAGCACTATTGCTGGGAGCTTCGTACACATGAACACAGACCTGTCACATCAGCTGGAGAAACACAGCTTGAAGGCTTGGTCATGGCAGAGAGGGAACGGAACCTCCTCTAGGTGGTTCCTTAAAGACAGAGAACGGGCTTAGAAGGCCCTTTGAGATTCTGCTATGTATGTATGTGTCACATGAGCCTCTGCATACGTGTGACTGCTGTGTGTGCACATCACATGACATTGCTGTGTATGCACACACTGCCCTGGGTGACGTGCTGCAGCTGACCTTTCTCTGAGCAGAGCTTGGGCTACCTGCTCTTAACAGGTCCCTTCTAACCTCAACCCTTCTATGACTCTGGACCCGCCACTGTGTCCCTTCCAACCTCAATCCCTTCCATGGATCTGCAGGACCCACCTCTGTGTCCCTTCCAACCTCAATCCCTTCCATGGGTCTGCAGGACCCGCCTCTGTGTCCCTTTCCAACCTCAATCCCTTCCATGGATCTGCAGGACCCGCCTCTGTGTCCCTTTCCAACCTCAATCCCTTCCATGGATCTGCAGGACCCACCTCTGTAGTGCAGGTTGCCTTTTGGAGCTGCTGTTCTTGGCAGTCTGTGTCCCTTTGAGGCTGTCGGCTCTCTGGAACAGCCCCTGCTTTCCGGGCGTGCCTGGCAGCTCTGTGCCGGTGTCTGCAGGGCCCGGGATGCCTGCCTGGTGCTGCTCCAGGCTGTGTGAGGGCAGCTGGGGCAGGTGCTGTTCCCTCGGGCAGGGCAGGAGGCAGCTGGTGCGGCCAGGTTTGGAGCAGGACAGTTGCTCCCCATGCAGTGAGTGAGGAAGGGGTGCAGGGGTCCTGTTGTCCCTGCTCAGGAGTGGAGACGTCTCCTTCTCCTGATGTTGGCCAATGCCTCCTCCAGTGCCACCCATCTGTGCTGCTGGTGACCCATCAGGACACGCTGGGGTTTTGAGGGCAGAAGCTCATTCCCGAGTCAGGTGGGCATCTCCTTCCTTCTGGGAGTGCTCTGCTTTCCCGTGGACCTGGAGCTGTGCCTTGACCTGGCTGAAGTACAGGCACACCTCGTGATTCCTGAGCTCCCCAGGGTCAAGGACTTTCGTGCTTGTGCCTCTTGTTGGCTGAAGAGCTCTGCCCAGTGCGTGTTGGGCATCCTTGTGTTATCAGGGAGAGTCTGTCCGGGAGCAGCGATCAGTGCCCGAGGCTCTGGGCTGTCCAGGCGTTCCAGCTCCTCAGCAGGAGCCAAAGGTGAATCTACCAGGGGAGCCTGTGTTTGCTGCTGCTGGTGTGTCTTGTTTCCACAAACCGGCTGGGCCTGTTACTGTTTCTCTGGGTGACCTCAGCCCCAGCCGCAGAGTGCCGTGGGGGAACGTTCTCGGGCAGCCCTGGCCTCCCCGCCGAGGGCGAGCGCGGTCTGGCCGGGGTGGCTCTGCTTGGCTGCTCCAGGGTCTCGCTTGGAAGGGGACATTTTGGGGACAGTTTTGGCTGCCACAGTGTGATCCTGCTGTGACCACTGGGTATTTTCCTTTCATGAACTGACGCCAAGTGCAGTGCTCTGAATCAAGAGGCTCACTAATAATTGCACGGGACTTTCATCCTTTCTCACTCCTGCATAGATCAGCCAGTTGGAGCGAGTCCAGAGGAGGCCACAGAGATGATTAGAGGGCTGGAGCACCTCTCCAGTGATGAAAGGCTGAGAGACTTGGGATTGTTCAGCCAGCAGAAGAGAAGGCTCTGGGGAGACCTTACTGCAGTCTTTCAGTACCTGCAGGGGCTCCAGGAAAGCTGGAGAGGGACTTTGGACAAGGGCTTGGAGGGACAGGACGAAGGGGAAGGGCTTCCCACTGCCAGAGGACAGGATTATGTGGGATATTGGGAAGGAATCCTTTCCTGTGAGGGTGGAGAGCCCTGGCATGGGTTGCCCAGAGAAGCTGTCAATGCCTCATCCCTGGAAGCATTCAAGGCCGGGTTGGGCAGGGCCTGGAGCGGCCAGGTCTAGGGAATGTGTCCCTACCCATGGCAGGGAGTGGGACTGGGTGGTCTTGAAGGTCCCTTTCTACCCAATCCTTTCTGTGGTTTGGCATCCCAAAACTGCCATCACATCACTTCCAGTCAGAAGAGAGTTCAGCACTGAAAACCCAGTACCAGGTGTCTCCATTCTCCAGTTAAGGGGAAAAAAACCCCACTCTGTGACAAGGACAGTGTGCAGAAAGGAGGAGACAGGTTTGTAGAGGGGAGCTGTGTGACTTGTGGACCTGTAGTGATTGTGGGGTGTCACTGGGCAGGGTTTGGCTCATGAGGGGCTCCCCAAATTCTGCTGGTTCCCTCCCATGGGTGATGTTGGCCACACTCAGTGTTTGACTGGCAGCAGCAACGAGGGATGTTTGAGGGCTTTTATTTGTTTCTGCAGAGGCCTGTGAACCACTGGAGCCATGTGGCTCCCCCGTGAGGATAATTATTTGGTGGACCCAGGGGCCCAGAGGAGTTTTGGGCCATTCCCCATGGTTGAAGGTTTGACCAGACAAAGCTCTGGCCTCACCCTGATCCTGCCTTGAGCAGGAGGTTGGACTGGAGATCCCCCAAGCACCTTCCAATGAGAATTATTTCATGGATCTGTGATGAAGGTGATAAGCAAAGGATTGGAAGGATATAAGATCATATTTCAGTCCCTTTTGACTGAAAAATCCACAGGTCTAGGTTGCCTTCTTTCATATTTTTTAAAGATTGCAGTAACTGAATTTTGTTTCAGAACTTAGTGAAAACCCTTGAATGTGTTTGCCCGCATTTGGCTCTCAAGGGGCTGCTGAGGGAGGATGTTACATCTGAAAACCCGCTGCAGAGCCTGGGTTTCACAGTTTTCTGCCTTTTTTTTTTCCAGTGTTGTCATTCTGTGGAGCATTTCTTATCTTATGGCATACAGTTCTTTACAAACTCTTTACACCTGTCCTTAATTAATGACCATTTAATGTATTTCCAGTTGGTTGCACTGCGGTTGCTCTGCTCTGGAGCAGCTAAGAGTTTATGTCCCTGAATTTTAATTGTAGGACAGTTTTGTAGCCATTTTCTGCTTTATCTACTCTGCGAATACTCCCGTGCTTCAACAGTGAATATCTTTGTAATGCACCCTGATTTGCAAAGGCTTTTTACCCCGAGTTACACTCAGCTGCTATTGCATCAGTACCCCCTAATCTTGAGCTTTTTTTTGTCCGTGATAACTTCCATCACACTCTGAGCTGCTAGATTCCCATGTGCTGGAGTCTTCCTGTGCTGATTCTGGATTCTTGTGTGCTAGAATATTTCTGTGCTGGTCCGTGTGGGCTTTGAGCTTCTGAGCTGCCGGGAAACAGGGACAGATTTGGTTACCTTTTTTTCTTCTTTGAACTTCTATTTTTAATCTACTCCGAGTCCAGTTTGGACACTGAAGGATCTGGGTCAGGCAGATTTGGTGGTGGTTTATTTTATAAATCAGAAAACGGTGAAGCTGGGGGAGTTTCTCTTTACTGGAGATGTTCAGTGTGGTGCTTAATCCAGGGGTTTGCTTTGTCAGCTCTGGGAATTGGGGTGAACTTTGATTAGCAAAAGGGATAATTGCCAGTCTCCAGAGATGTCTACTCAAGGTTTCCCTCTTAGTTCTAGTAACAATTTTTAAATTAATTTGTTCTCATTTTCGAGTGTCACAAGTGAATCTCCTGTGCAGCCTTTGCTTTGGGCTGTTGTGCTGAGCTGAAGTCCTCAGCTCATAGAACACTGAGCTGGAAATGACATGGAAATTCGTGTCAGAGACACCACTTGCAGCTCTTGGTCACATCCTCTTGCCATCTTTTTTGGCAGATATAAAACCTGAATTCGAGCACGAAAACACTGTAATTCTCACATTTGTTTTTTCTGGCTGCCACTGATGCCTGTTGGCTGGTTTTATTTTTTGTCGCAACTAAATATTTTATTCAGGTCCAGTGTAATTGATTCTGCCAAGTGGGACATTGCACTTGTGTCCTCCTGCAGTTCTGCACGTGGGCTGTGCCCGGCTCTGGCAGTGCTGGGGGGTTTAGAAACCTTTTTCTTTTCTTCTTAAGAAAAAAGAGCAGCCGGGGGCTGCTGCACCATATACAACCTGGGTTTATTCTCGTTTACTCTAAATGTTATTTAAGAGTGTGGACATGTGTTCTGAGTCTACCTGAACCCTTAGGCAGAAGTGCTGCAGCCTGGACTGTGGATGTTCCGTCCCTGTGGTTGTTTTCCAGTGTGCAGACCCTGGCAGGCCAGCACGATGTCTTGCCTGGAATTTCCTTTCATTCTAAAATTAGGAGAAGGCTGTAGGAAACAATAGCAAATCAAGTCTCTAAACTCCTGCTCCCCTGAACCTTTGTTGTTATTTAGACTTTCACCCACTTCCTTTTCACCAAGCTGGTCTGCGTTAGATAAACAGAGATAAGCAGAGCCAGTGATGGTCAGTGGTGAGAGGGGTGTTTTTTTTATTATGTATTTACTCATTATACAATTATTGTGGTCCTTTAGGACATCAGAGGTGTCAATTTCCTATCAGTGCTGTTCATCCCTGCTCACTTGCCCTGGGCAGGGTGCTGTGGGAGCCTGACAGCCGCAGGGCAGCAGGGGCTGTGCTGTGCTTTGGTGCCCCTCAGACACACAGTCGTGCCCAGCAGTGTGTCCTGACTGGGGCTTGGAAACTGCAGAGGTTTGGATCTGTGCAGAAACTCCTCCAGTTACACCCCCAGACCTCATGGTTGTCACTGCAGGAGGGGGGGAGCAGCTCACGTGTGCCCTGTGCACCTTCTCGGGGTTATGTTTGCTCCACCTTTTCACCCGCTCCCCTCCCTCGCTTGCTCTGTGCTCTCATTTTCAGCAGTGTTGAGGGGGTCCTCAGGGTGCCCCACACCCTGCAGGTGTTCCTGGGGAGGTCCGTCCCAGCAGCTCTTGTGCAGGTGGATACCTGGAAAGGCACCTGAGGAGGGAGGTTCCGAGCTCGCCCTGCTTTGATCCCTCTCCATGCACGCTGCATGAGTAGCCCCGTGCAAAGCAAAACACTTCGGCTGTGTTTTGTGAGCTATGAATGATCCCAGGATTGCCTCTCCCGTGCTGCTGTGACCTCCTCCCTGCCTGTGCTGAGGACAAGCACAGGGTGATGTAATCTAGAAATGGCCTCTGCGTGTCACTGCACAGACCTGGGTTTGCTCTCGGTCACCTCTTAACGTTTTCTGCAGTGGCCCCGCATTGTTTGTTATTCCCAGTACTCCGAAACAGTCCAGGAAATGCAGCAAACACCCCAGCCCTGGTTCCCATCCTGTCCAGGACCTGACCTCTGGCAGTGGTCAGAATCAGCTGCAGTATTTGGTCAGTCGATAATTACAGTGCATTGTGTTTAGTAAACTCGCTGGGGCTGGTGGTGTCCTGGTAGAGTGACTGATGGATCCTGGAATTTGCCATTTGCAGCTGATGGACTTCTGGGATGTGTGAAAAAGCTGAGTGTTGTGAGGGCCCTTCCAGTCACCATTGCTACGGCTGTGGTGTTCCTCTAGTTCCGTGTTACTTGGGGCCGTGCTGACAGCTCCCCTGCGCCCTCTCCACCCAGCACGAGGGGCACAAACGCTGTCCCTGGTGGTGTGGGGACCTGCCACTGCTGTCCTGACCAAACACCCTGTACAGCAGGTGCGTGCAAAGCAGGGGCAGCACTTTGGACTGGGAGTCTCCTTGTGTTTCTCCTTTGTTGGCTCTTCTGGAGCTGACTCACAAACTCGAGTGTCTGCTGCAAGCTGCTGTAGAGCGGCTTCCCCATGGGGCTGGACTTCAGAGCCTGAGGTGAACCGCTGTTGTAGGAAACAAGGAACGTGTTGTTTGTATCCTACACAGGAGGGAGGATAGCAGTGGGGTAACAGATGCTAAATGAATGATCCAGATAAACTCATTTATGCCTTTTTTCTTTCAGCCTCGTCCCTTCACGGGGATTCTGATTCCTACAGTGACTGCCCCGTGAGGGCCTGGCTGGGGTGGGGGTGGTGGGAGCAGGCAGGTGTCTCAGGGGTGGATGCTCAGGCTTCTCCTGAGATGAGGAGATGGGTTTCCCCCAGAACTGCTGCTGACCCAGGTTGTGTCCCTTCTGTCACAGCCTTTCTTCAGGCTTCTGAACCTGCGCAAGCTGGGCCTGAGTGACAATGAGATCCAGAGGCTTCCCCCCGAGGTGGCCAACTTCATGCAGCTGGTGGAGCTGGACATCTCCCGCAACGGTAAGGCCAGAGCTGGGCAGGAGCGGGTGCCCAGGCCCTGCAGGGCTCCCTGTGCCCTCGTGCTCGGGAGCAGCAGTGCCTTTCCTCACCCTGGGGAGCAATCCTCAGCTGTGACAGCGGGGCTGTCTCACCATGTCTCAGGCTGTCACCACTTCTTGCTGTCCCATTTTCTCAAACCTCTTCTGTTCTTTCACCTGTTTTTTCCAGACATTCCAGAAATTCCTGAAAGCATCAAATTCTGCAAATCCCTGGAAATCGCAGACTTCAGTGGGAATCCTCTCTCCAGGTAGGAAGGCACATGCCACCCGTTAGTCCGGCTGAGAGGGAGAACTGAAGTTGCACATTCTCCCTGGCTTTCTCTGACCTTCGTCTTGTGATTGTCTCCCTGCGAAGCCGAGGCCTGGGATCACCCTGCCTCTTCCAAAGCTGCAGGTGTCTCCTCTCCTTGGCATCGGGAGGAGCTGGTGTGTGCCCCGTCCTCGGGGCCTGTGGCTGGGAATGATGAGCATTTAGTTGTACTGATGTCACCAGTGAGGACTTCTGTCCTCTTGCAATGAGTTTGTTGCTCCCTTTGCACTGGTCACAAACCAGAATGGATGTAGGCTTGTGCTGCAGAGGAGAAAAAGCCTGCACACCATCCTCTGCCCCCCAGAGCCCCTTTTGGGCCCCACTCAGCCCTTTTTGCCCCCTCTCAGCCCCTTTTCCACGTCTCTCTTGTTCAGAACTGAGGACAACCATCCTTTAAGCCCCATGTTTGGTTGTTTCCCCCTTACCTCAGTGCCCCGAGCTGTGCCCAAGTAGGAATCTCTGATTGACTTGCAGTACTCTGTCCCTGAAGTTCTTAATGCATAATTCTGGAGTTCAATGTGGCTCCCCTGCCTTGGTGAGCTGTGTTTTCAAGCACTGTTGTCTTGCTGCCAGGGTCCCTGCAGGTGCCAGGTGTCCACTCCCCTTTGTGCTCAGGGCAGGTGCTGTCTAGGTTTTAGGCACATTTAGCTCTGCTCCCTCTGCTGGTCCCAGGCACTGCTGGAGTGGGACAAGCTTCTCTGCTGGTGACAATCCCTGTACCACAGGAGTGACCAGCACTCCTGCACTGAGCGTTATTTGTCAGAGTTTTTCTGGCTCGGGGCTCAGATGTGTTGGGGGGTGGTAAGGGGGCTCTGTGAGCTGCGTGTGGAAGCAAAGGAATTTCCTCTTCCAGGGTTTTTCCCTGTTCTGTCACACCTTGGGTCTGTTGGGATGGTCCTGGGGAATGCTGCGGTGTCATCTGCAGGGGTATCCTTAGTTGGGCACTTGGAATGCTTGGGAGCCCTCCCTTCTTCCAGGTATGAATGATCCCATGCCATGGTTTAGTCTGGGGTTTGTGCTCAGCTACTGCAGAGCTGAGTTTGCAAACCTGGACAGGTAATGTCTGGTGCAAGGGGGTTTTGTGGTCTCGGAAGCAGACCTTGTCCTGGGTCAGCAGCCAGAGTTGGTGATGGTTCCTGTTCTTCTCCTTTCCACATGTTGATGGCAGCTGGGATAAGGCTGGCTTTGGTGGGGTGTGCTTTGGGGGATTCTGTGCCCTGTTCACGGCATTAATGGGGTTTTGTTCATGTTCTCACAGGCTTCCTGAGGGCTTCACCCAGCTCCGAAGCCTGGGCCACTTGGCCTTGAACGATGTGTCCCTGCAGAGCCTCCCCACTGACATTGGGAAGTGAGTATGGCCCTGTTCTGGCAGCTGGGATGGGGACACCTTGCTGGTGGGGTGGGGACAGTGGCAGGACCTGGAGGGACAAGCCAGGTGCAGCTTTGCCCTGGTGCTGACAGTGCTGTGTGAGCACCTCTGAGCCTTGGTTTGTTAAAAGGCCTTCCTACAAAGGTTCTGTCCTGGTCCCAGCTGCTTCTCCTGCTGAGGTTCGTGGCGCAGCAAGGATTGATCCAGTCCTCTCAAATCCTGTCTTTCCCTATGTTCTGAGTGCCCATTTGCCCCTTTCCAAGCAGGTGTGGGCTGCCTGATGACGTTGGAATGATTTATGCTGCTGGCAGGTGGCCCCATGGGGTGCAGTGCCTCTGCCATGGGGTGCAGTGCCTCTGCCATGGGGTTTGGCTTTCCACATGTGAGGGATTTTACCTTTTTGGGCAGACAGTCCTGTTGTGACAGCGTGTTCCTTGTCCTGAGTGTGGGCATGGTGTTGTTCTTCGTGACTGCAGCGAGCACTCACCTCCACCAAAGCCATTTGCAGCCATGTTGTTTCTGTTCCCCCATCTCCATCCACGTGTGCACATTCATGCATTGCACAGGACAGGAGGGGTGGTTCAAGGGAAGGGAGATGAGCAGCTCCTTGTATCCCTGAAGCCCTGTCCAGTGAACCTGGCTTTCTTGCTCCCTTTTCTCTTGCAGTTTGGCAAACCTGGTGACTTTGGAGCTACGTGAGAACCTGCTAAGGACTCTCCCCACGTGAGTGTCCGTCTGGGGGCTGTAGAAGTCTCCTGCCTGATCGTTCTTGCTGCTTCCTCAGGGACTAGTGCAGGCACCATCACCTGGCTTGGGAGGGCTCAGGCTGGGCATAAATAGGCTGCATCTTGCTGGATTTCCATAAATTGGGCCAAGGAGGGAGAGGATGGCACAGGACTGGAGAGCGGCAAAGGACGATCAGAGCCCGTACTCAGCTTCTGTGTAAGGATTGATTTGGAATAGACAAGGTTCCCCAAAAAAGCTGCTGGAAATAGTGAGAACAGTTTTTTCCTGAAGAGGTGGAGTAGGCAATGGGTTCTTTTGGAAAGGAAGAGAAACCTGTGTGGATGGGGCTATAAGACGAGCTCTGCACACAGTGAGGTTCAGGATTTGAGGAGCAGCAGGATACAGCTGAAGGGTACATTTTGCTTCTGACATCTGTTTTGTTGGATATCCCTCCTGGTTGTTCTGGATGGGATAACCACCTTCCCTGCCACAGACAAAACATAAGCCAGCAGGGGAGAAGAGGTAAGTGTTGTGACATGTTTTGGAGTTAGGGACAGGGATGAGTTCCTGGCAGGGAGCATACTGGTGGAGGTGATGCTCTCAGGTGGGTGGACGTGGAGAACTGTCCAGTCAGTGCTTTGGACTTCGCTTTGGCCCATCAGGGTTTGTTGAGTTTTCTACCCTGCATCAGTTCAGTCAGCTTGTTTCCTGCCTGCTTATCCATCCTGGTGATGATTCCCCCAGCTGTCCTTGGACGTCACTGGAAGGGATCCTGCCTCAGTTTGTTTTGAACAGCAGTTGTTTTGGGGCCACATGAAGTCCTCAGTGCAGGTGTGACACTGCAGCTGCTGTCACCTGTCCTCAGAGCTCTCTTGCTGTTCCTGGCAGGAGCTCAGCTTGTCTGCTGGCACTTTCCCCCCATGGTTACACCCTGCAGAAGCACAGGTCAGAATCCCACGATCGCCTTGTCTGATGGCAGTCAGCAGATCCTTTCTGCACAGCAGTGACCCTGTCACAGAAGGGTGATAGGAGGGGGCCAGCTGAGATGGTCCCATGTGGAATATCAGCACAGAGGACAATATGAGAGTTAAAGCTTCTTATAGAACCCCAGGGTGGTTTGGGTTGGAAGGGACCTTAAAGCTCATCATGTTCCAGCCCACTGCCATGGGCAGGGACACCTTGCACTAGACCAGGTTGCTGCAAGCCTCGTCCAGCCTGGCCTTGGACACTTACTCCAGGCTGAGAACTGGCAAGCAGGAGGAGTTTGGGTGCTGGTGTTGGGCCGCTCTTCTGCCTGTTCTTGTGACTGGGTGTTCAAACAGGCAGGGACCTCAGCTGGGTTATACCACGTCAGCACAGAGGTGCAGTAGCTACATCCAAGACTGGGCTTTCAAACTGCAGTGAAGATAGTCCCAATAGCTTTTCACCATCTCAGAACCAGCAAGTCTCTGGAGTCTTGAGAATTCAGTCTGTGACCACTCCCCTTGGGTTTTCAGGGAGATCTCCCATGCCCAGTGCTCCCATGTTGCCCTTTGGCAGAGCCGGGTGCTCCCCAGCAGGATGCTTGTAGTGAGCCAAGAGGTTTTGATGTTTCTCACTGGAAGGTTAATGCAGGCTTGACACTCATTCTGTAATGCAAATTCAGCTTCTTTTCATCTTTCCCCAATTCCCCAAATTCTGTTGTGGGATGATTTCCAGAAGCAGAAAATGGATCCTGAAGGCCAAGGCAATTCTGATCAGATCTGTCAGTCAAATACAAGATGGCAGTTGATGGCTGAACCATTTCAGTCATGCTGTGGGGTTCTCTGCCTAAGGCTCTGGTACTTACTCTGGCTGCCCTTTGTGCATGAGAACAGCTCTGAATGAGACCAGGTGACCTTGCCAGAGAGGAGAATGACTTAAGCAAGAAGTGCCCGGTGCTTTGTTTCCGAGGTTCCTGAGCCCAGTTGAATTCAGGCTTCAACGCTGAGAATTGGGCACAGCATAATGCATCAGTGTCCTTTGGGGATCTTTTTGTTGTTGAGCTTCTTGAAAGATCCAGCTTGCAGTGAGCTTTTCTTGCCAAAATTCCATTTCATTGGTCAGTCTTCTGATATGGACTGAGTTCTGAAACGGTTCAGCTTGCACAGTTGGTGATCACCCCTCATCGCTCCCGTGCAGATGGGACACAGCCAGAGACTCGGGAAGGGCAGCCCTCGTGTATTCCTGTGGAATAGTGGAGGAGGGGGATCTGTACTGAGACCTTTTGCCAGGCGTCATCAGTGTGGATTCCACAGCTCACTTGTTCCTCTTTTGGGAGTTCAAGCTGTGAAGGTGCAGAGGGACAGTCAAGGCTGCATCACCTTCAGAGGAGTCAGAGTTGATGTACGTTCATGGTGAAGGAGCGCTGTGCAACAGGATCCTTTGGATGAAACTTTGCTGGAGTTTGTCTCAAAATCCACCACTGCATGCAGTAGGAAATTAAGTTTCCTGCGTAACCCGAACATTTTTACAGCCTGGCCCAGGCAAGACAGCTCCCTTTTATGGCAGCCCCCAATGGCCTTGTTTTCAGTGGCATTGACAGGTGTTTCCAGAGAAATATGGGGATTTCTATACTGAGACAGTTTCTTGAGAAGACAATAAAGCTGTTCCCTGCTGGGGGAGTGGGCAGGGCTGGCAGCTTCCCCCCAGCACACAGTGAGGGGCAGCAGTCCTCTGGGGAGGTGGAGTTGGAGCTGATGGGTCAGACTCAGGTGTGAGGACAAATGAGCACCTGGACCATGTCATGAGAGCCCACCCCTGGGTTTGTGGGACTGCAGGCCTTGTCCATCCCCAGGTGTGGTGTGTGGGGTGCTTGGGGCGCGTCCGTGGGCCGCTGGTGGGACAGGCTGTGGGTCCTGTGCAGTGTCTTCATAGTGAGCTTCTGTGTGTGCGCTGTCACCTCACCCGAGACATCAGGCCACTGTTGTGTTCCTTTCCTCCGCAGCAGCATGAGCATCCCTTGTGGGAAAACTGAGGCTGTTGAACTTGTCATTCCTCCCTGTCCCTGCAGCTGTGCTCCCCTTGCCCCCCAAACATGTCTTGTCCTCTGCTGAGTACCTCCTGTTGCCTGTCAGTCCGTGCCCAGGTCCCTGTCCTCGCTGCGAAACAGGCAGCGATGTGAAGGTGTGGCTGGTCATCTGTCACGGTTTTGGTCAGAGTATGCTGTGGTGGGAGGGGGAGAAGGCAAACTGCTGCCAGTGGAACTGGCTGGGACTGCTGGTGCCTCTGAACCCAGCTCCCTGGGGAGAACGGTCTGGCTTGGGGAAGGGACCAGCTCTGTAAACTGTTGGGCTCAGAGGGACCGTGAGAAAGGTCAGCATTGCCCCACCTGCTTTAGGAGTTACAGAGATCGTGTGATTTGTGCGATGTGTGTCCCAGATGCTAACCTTCCGCTCTTTATTTCTTGTTTTATCTCTCTGTCCCCTGTGCCTTGCAGTTCACTCTCCTTCCTTGTCAAGTTAGAGCAGTTGGATCTCGGTGGCAATGACCTGGAAGTACTGGTAGGTGAGGGCTGGTGGGGAGGGAGTTTGGGTGGTTGGTAGGGGCAAATCCTGCACCTCGGTGCAAGCAAGTGGGTTTCCACCTGAAATGCAAAGAAGTAGACCCTCGGGTTATTTGGGGAGATTCTGATCTGCCTAGCATGGCCCAGTCATCATTCCCAGGTGAATTTTCTCTTCATGTGTCAGCCCTTGTGTCTTGTTTCCTGCTGGCCTGCTCTGTCCTTTCCAGGCTCTGGGATGGTAATTCTTCCTGTCTGGCTGCCAAGGATCTTTCCTTCCTTTCCAGCAAGACTCTGGCGCTTCCCTTCCCTGTCCTGCACTGCCCTCAGCTGTTTTTATTCTCATCCAGCTTCCTGCCTTTCTCCTTTCTGATATGATTTCTGCCCCACAGAGTGCTGGGCCATTCCGTGTTGTCCACGGCAGTGAGGGTAGCCCAGTGTGGGGGCTCTCTCCGTGGCGGGCTCAGCATGTGGAGAGCAAGGGCACAGTCTCAGAATTCAGGTTGTCTGGGCATTTGGGGACACCCCTGTGGTATTCTGTAACTTTGCAGCTGTGGATTAAGCTATTACTGGATCTTACTCTTCATGTTCTGGAATGGGTTTTGGCACAAACCCATCAAAATTGGGAGGCCAAGGGGTTTGTGCAGCTTAGCTGTGCACAGGCTGAACTCACCTGTGAGAACAGGCGTGTGGCACTTGAGCTCAAACTCCAAATGCTGATTGCTTGTGGGGGCTGTGGGGTGTGGACGTGTGTCTGTCATGGCTGATGGTGCCACTGGGTCGTGTTGAGTTGGCCAGTGGTACCCAAACGTTTATTTTTGTGTCTGAGAGGAGGAAGATGCATTTCTTCTGTAAGGCCAGAATTTCCAACCCCCTGGAATCATGGAATCATTTAGGTTGGAAAAACCATCTGAGACCATCAAGTCCAACTGCTCCCCCAGCACTGCCAAGGCCACCACTGACCCATGTGCCACATCCACACAGCTGTTAAGTTGCCCCAGGGATGGGGACTCCACCCCTGCCCAAGGCAGCTGTGCCAGGGCTGGACAGTCATTTCTGGGAAGGAATTTTCCCAGTATCCAACCTAAACCTCCCCTGGCACAACTTGAGGCCATTTGCCTTTGTCCTGTCCCTTATTCCCTGAGAGTAGAGCCTGACCCCCACCTGGCTCCATCCTCCTGTCAGGGGGAGTTGCAGAAAGCCAGAAGCTCTCCCCTGGACCGCCTTTTGCCCTATCTCCCTCAGCTGCTCTCCATCAGAATTGTGCTGCAGGTTTAGTTCTTGCCTTGCCTGCTGCCACAGTCCTTCTGTTGCCTGCTGTGTGTCCCGTTGGACCTCCTGCAGCCCGGGGGCCATCCCAGGCGTTCCCAGACACGTGTGCTGCTATCCGATGATCCATGCATGGTCCTGGGAGGCCTGAGAGGCTGAGCAGGGCCTGGCTTGGCACAGAGTGGTGCATCTGCAGCATCCTCAAGCAGCTTCTCCCTGTGGAAGGGACTGATGCCATCACTGTCCTGTCTCCACAGCCGGACACTCTGGGTGCGCTCCCAAACCTGCGCGAGCTCTGGCTGGACCGGAACCAGCTCTCGGCCCTGCCGCCGGTGAGTGTCCGTCGGGCACCCAATCACCCCTCTGCTCCTGCCCCAGCCGCTCCCTCGAGCCATGGGGTCTCCTCTCTGATGCAGGAGCTGGGCAACCTCCGCCGCCTGGTCTGTCTGGATGTGTCTGAGAACAAGCTGGAGCAGTTGCCCAACGAGGTCAGCGGGCTGGTGGCGCTGACGGACTTGCTGCTGTCACAGAACCTGCTGGAATGCATTCCGGACGGGATCGGTGAGTGTTGTGGGATGGGGAGTGCTGGAGCACTTCACTTCCTTGGCTGTGCTCCTGGAGGAGCTCCAGGAAGGAGTGTCTGTGGCAGGGAACTGGGGATTCATGGACATAGGCACAGTCACGGAGAGCAGAAGCAGTGGGTGGTACAGGTGAGCAGAACTCCGCAGGAGAGTTCAGGTGCTTCATCTGCATCAGGCATGTGTGAGGCCTGTGAACAGGCCTGGTGGGAGGAAAGGCAGAGCCTGCATGGTTGGGTTGTGGGATCTTTGATGGGATCACAGCCAGGTGAGTGCAGAACAGCATCCTTCTCTCTGGCACAGCTCACACCTAACTTGTCACCCTGGCCAGGTCAGCTGAAGCAGCTCTCCATCCTCAAGGTGGACCAGAACCGGCTGACAGACGTGACAGAATCAATCGGGGACTGTGAAAATCTGTCTGAGCTCATCCTGACTGAGAACATGCTGACAGTGAGTACTCAGCAGCCACTGCCTCTCCCTTGCTCAGCCTGCTGCCAGGGATCCCTTCCCACCTTGTGCCCCCCGAGCTGAATTCCTGAGCGTGCTGCAGCTGCTTCCAGAGTTTCACCAAGTTCACAGACGTTTAGAAGCTGCTTTCTTACTGATTATTTTCCCCTAAAACGTTCTCTGGGATAGCAGGGATGCTGGGATTGCCCATCCCAAAGACCATCCCAGCTGACAGGTCCAAGATCACATTCCAGGCTGCGTTGCTGAGGGGTTTGGGACAGTGTGATTGATGGAAAATGGCCCTGCTCCAAAGTGCCTGTGATTTGATTGATGAAACATAAGGATTGGGAATGGGCAGATAAACAGAAGGAAAGTCATCACCAGTGGTGGCTGGAGTGTGCTGTGCTGTGTTGAGGGGAAGAGTTGGTATGGATCAGTCTGTGAGCCTGAGGAAAACCTGTCCCAAAGACGTCCCCAAGAACCTTATCCCAGCTGCGTCTGCGGGGACAGAAGGCAGCTTGTTCCCCAGGCCGAGAGCTTCATGCCTTCTCCCTGTGCTGCTCTTTCCTCTTGCAACCACTGACTTGCCTCCTTCCCAGGCCTTGCCCAAGTCCCTAGGCAAGCTGGCCAAGCTGACGAACCTGAACGTGGACCGGAACCGGCTGACGGCGCTGCCAGCAGAGATCGGAGGCTGCGCCAACCTCAGCGTCCTGTCCCTGCGGGACAACCGCCTGGCCCTGCTGCCCCCCGAGCTGGCCAACACCACTGAGCTCCATGTCCTGGACGTGGCTGGGAACAGGTGAGCAGCAGGAGGGCACACAGGCTGGGAGGCTGCTGTGAGGGAGATGCTGGATCTCTGTGGATCCCAGGATCCACGGTGTGGAAAAGCCCGGGCTGGTTGCTGAGGGCTTGAGAACCTCTTCGGTTCTCAAAAACCACGGGGTTTGCCCGTGAACCTCTTCTCCCTGTCACCTAAACACAGGGTAGAGGTAAGGCAGAAGTGTGAGGCTGTTTTGTCACGTGTGAAGTAGAGATCAGGGGAAATCCCTGGTCACTGGCTTCCTTTCCTTCCTGCAGATTTTGTGGGTTTGTGTCATTAGTCCTCAGGTGATTGGTGCCAAAGCCCCGCTTGTGGTGTGTAGGTCTGGGAACAGCCTGGGGGCTGTTCTGAAAGGTCCTGTAGTTCTGTTTGCTGGGGTTGGTATTTTTGGGAGCAGTTGGAAGCTGACCAGAGGTTCTGTGGGGAACATTCTGTACACTGGTCTGTGAGAGTGTTGTTTTTCTGTTTCTAAACCCCTCCACACTGCTGGAGGGAGTTGTCCTCTGCTAAAGGCTGGTGAGGATGGGTTATTGGAGCCCAGTCCCCAGCCATGGACAATCCAGCTGTTCCAGTGGTGCAGGGCCGAGGGATCCGCAGCAGCTTGGCTCTGTCCCTCTCTGTTCAGGTGGGGCAGTCTGGAGCAGAGGGGAAGCTCCTTCCTGACCAGGTAAGTTTAACAAGCAGTTGTTCTTCTCTTTTGCAGGCTGCAGAATTTGCCCTTTGCTTTGACAAACCTTAATCTGAAAGCCCTGTGGCTGGCAGAAAACCAGTCCCAGCCCATGCTGAAATTCCAGACCGAGGATGATGAAAAGACAGGAGAAAAGGTTCTCACTTGCTACCTGCTCCCCCAGCAGCCCTCTCCCAGCCTGGGTAAGAGTCTGCATCGCAAGCACTGCCTGCAGAGCCTTGTGCTCAGCACGGGGCTGAGGCCTTGGACCTTCTCTGCTGGGTTGGACTGTCCCTTGCTGTGATTCCTGTAGCAGATCCAGGCTCTTGTGTGGTTGGGACACCTTTCCCAGGCAGTGGTTGTTAAAACTGAGGAACTGCTTTCTGCCAGGTGATGAGGAAGCCGCAGCCTCATCTTTGAGTGTTCTGCTTGGATCTACTGAGCAAGCAGTTAATTTTCCCTGTCCTGTCAGCATGGTATTCCTGCCTTAATCCTGCCTTTTTCTGTACTTCTGGGGTAAGGAGCACTAGAGCTGCAGCATCAGACTCTTGTGTAGAGGCTGCTGCAGGTCTGGTGGGAGATGTACAGAAGGTGACAGGATGCTGAAGCCACAGCCTTTGTCCTCAAGGCCTCTGGTGCCGTGGGCAGATAGAACAGAAGTGCCCTGATGGGATGAGAACTGACTTCCATCTAAGTCTACAACTCTGCTCTTCCCAAAAGGAGCTCCCACTGTGTTCTCTTCCTCCCCAGAGAATCTCCTGCAGAACAGCATGGATGAGAGCTGGACAGACACCAACTTAAACAGAGTCAGCGTGATCCAGTTCCTGGATGAACCTAAGGGAGATGATGACGAGGAGTCTGGGGCTGAGAGACGAGTAAGAAGTTCCTGGAGCCTTGTTGGCTGCCTGTGGAAGCACAGGGACCAGCTAAGCTTTCCGAAGATGGGGAGCTGCTGTGGTGTCCGTGTTTCACCCTGTGGCACCGCTGCAGGCGTGTGCAGGATTTCCACAGTCCAAAGGCCGTTTGGTGCCCTGAGGAGCCAAGCAGGGGTGAAAGGGAATGAATTCCCTGGGAGCCGTGGTGCAGAGTCCTTTTTTGAGGCTCTTCTGTGGGAGTGGAGCATAACGTGCCCAGGGAGCACTGAAATGTCCAGAGATGCCAACAGAGCACTGTCAGGATAGGGTTTTAGCTCACCCCCAGCATGGGGAAAGGCTGCCCAGCCAAACCCAGGCCATCCCCATCCCTCCAAGCACAGAGCCAGTGCAGCCCATGCTGTGGAGTAGCCTCTTGGTAAAGTGAGTGCTAAACACTGTAGGCAGCCTCAAAACCTGCAAGAGATCGTTGTGCTTTCAGTGCAGATGCAAAGGCCGGGATAGAAGTTTTCAGCAAGTGCTCTGAGGGTTTCAGTCTCTTGCAGGATTTTTTTTCCTTTTTATTTTGTGGAAAGCCATCCTTGAGATCTGAATCCTTCTAATGAATGGTGCTTGCAGCTGTCCTGGCCGTGTGTGTGTGCTGCTGGCATTGGGAGGTTTGGGGGTGTTTTGAATTGTTTTTAACATCGTTATTATTTTTATTATTTTAACATAGTTTGTTTTTTTTTTAACCATTATTTTAAAATGGTTAAAACCCATTTTAGAATGCTGGTTTTCTTGACTCTTTACCTGGGATAGAAGTCACTAAGCAGTACCAATTCTGGTGCATTTGGGCTTGGCAGACCTGTTAAGTAACTCCAGAGGAATTTGGAAGCTACCCCAAGATTTCTCACCTGTGTTCTGGAGGAGTTTCTGTGTTGACAGTTTTTCATTTACTAAGCCTGAAACACCATTTTACACTTCCCATCTCCATCGTTCTTCCCAGACCATCTGTCAGCTGGAGAGCAGGATGATGTCCAGGGAGAGCTCTCAGTGTTCCCTGCCTCCGTCCTTTCCCCCTCCCAGCTGCAGGCTGTGTAAGACCTGGAGCAGATCCTGCAGCAGGATGTGTTGGTCGCATCCCCTCGGGGCTCTGGCTCTCTGATAAAGGTGTTAGTTACCTGCAGAGATTCATTCCCGAGGCCTGGCACGTGCTGCCAGGGCTGGAATCCCCTTCCTGAGGGTTTCACTTTGTCAGGGCCTGCAGCGCCGAGCCACCCCCCACCCCAGCGAGCTGAAGGTGATGAAGAAGGTGATTGAAGTTCGGCGCAATGAGGTGAACGCCGCCAAGGCCGATGCCAACCCGAACTCTCCCAGCTCGGAAGTGAGTGCTGGGCACTGGGGAATGGGTAACCATAGAGAACAGGGGGTCATGGAATGGTTTGGGCTGGAAGGAATCCTACAGACCATCGAGTTCCACCTCCATGCCAGGGGCACAGACATTTTCCACTAGGAGCACGTAGCGTATGTGGGAAATGGGGAGGTAGAAAGGACTGACTTTGGGAAAGATTTGAGGGACTGAGAATGGATTGCTGGGAAGGTTGGGAATCTGCCTTGAGGTGCCATGGGGAGCCTGTGAAACAGAGCAGGAGATGGAACCAGGAGACAGGGAGCAGTGTAAGGGTGTGTGTCGGTACCAGTCTTGTCATAGCACAGGGAGAGGAAGAGAAGGCTCGGATATTCCCAGCGAAGAATGATGGGAATAGAGAGCTTGGAGGAGGCACCTTGCTGCCCCCGTGGGAGGCTGAGAATAAATGCCTGCACAGGAGGTGGAGCAGGGAGGACCCAGGTCACGTGGAGGAAGCTCAGGCGGGGGAGCTGTGGGCAACCCGAGGCAAGGCTGGTTCTGTTGGTGCTGGGCCATTCACACCTCACAGCAGTCACACTGCGTGGCTCCCTCTGCTGCTCCGGGTTCCATCGTGACCATCACAACCATCTTCTCAGGAGAAGAGGCTGAGTGCCATGTCGAATCGCAGCGAGGACTCGCACCTGTCCACCAGCACCGCCTCTGCGGACTGCAGGGCAGAGGAGAGGGACCGGGGCTGGCCCAACGGGCAGGTGCCCGACGTGCGGGAGCTGGAGAAGGAGGTGAAGCCCAGAGCGGAGGAGGAGCACAAGGAAGCTGCTGACCAGGAGGAGGAAGATGTGGAAGTGGAATACAATGAGGTAGGAGCCTGGGAACTGCAGCAGGGTCCTGAGAAAAAGTGGAAGGACTGGGAAGTTTGGAGGAAGTGGGAAATAGATGTACAGGTAAATGGATGTGGGATTCAGGCACCACTGGAGGCAGATCCAGGCCGTGGAAGGCAGTGCAAGCAGAGACTGAGGCAGCTTGTGGGAGCTGCACACGTGGGAGACTGGGGTGGGCAGTGTGGGAGGCTGTGGGAAAATTGGGGTGGCAGTGACAGGTTTGAATGCCCTCCATCCCTGGAGCTGGCAGAAGCGTGTCTGGGGGAAGGCGTGGTTATGGAAAAAGGCAGGGATGGGGAGATGGTTGTAACATTCCTGCATTTTCCTGAGCACACAAGCAGTGGCACTGGCTCTGCCTGTGCTGGGAGAGGGCTCACAGGGACAGCAGGTTCCTCTGTTCCGTGAGGCTCACAGCATGTCTGGGCTTTGCTGTCACAGCCGACTGTACACTTCGCTGAGGACACGCTGATACGGAGTGAGGATGAGGATGAGGATGAAGAGCGACCATTCCCAGTGGAGAAGCAGAGGCTTATCCGCAAGGACACGCCCCATTACAAGAAACACTTCAAGATCACTAAACTGCCCAAGCCAGAGGCAGTGGTGGCACTTCTGCAGGGGCTGAACAGCGATGGCGTCCCCAAAGAGGAAGAGGAGTTGGGAGGCTGCAATAATAACACAGAGCCCGAGGATCAGGAGGAAGCGTGGGATGAGGATGACAGAAAGAATGGAGCTTTGTCTGCTCAGCCATCGGTGAAGGTAAGGCCTTGTGGGGCAGGGGAAGGTCAGAGGGATGCAGACCGACCCTCTGCTCCTGTGACCGAGCAGCCAGGTTGATGTGGTGCTGATGAAACCACTGGCAAGAGGCTCCAGCGCTTCGGGATGTGCTGAGGGTGGGAGAGCTGAAGGTCCTTGGGGGCTCACAGGGTTGTCAGAGAGCTGTGCCATGTTGCTGTGTCTGACATCTTCGCTGTATCCAGGTCCTTGCACCATCCCCATTCCATGTGCTGTTCCCCGTGCTGCAGGGACAGTTCTCTGTCTCATCACTGGTGGGTTCTGCTGTTCCTTCCAGCCTCCTCCTCACCTGCTGGTTGTTGCTGCTGGTTTGCAGGAGGATGAGCTTTATCCCTGGGCGGATTCAATCTTAGACTGACATTTGGGCCACTGACACTTGTTGGCACAGTGCTTCCTGGAGCATGTAAGTGCAGCCAGGAGTGTGCCTCTCCCTGTGCTTCCACCCAGACACAGCCTGGTGGAGGGTGCGTTGGGATTTCAGGGAGCTTGTGCCCTGAAGTTTTGGCCTTGCTGGTTATACTGGGGCTTAAGAGACAGGGGGTCCTTGGCTCTCTTCAGCTGAACCATCACGTTTGGTTAGGGACACACAGAGGTTCCTGCTCGAGGAAGTTCCTCCCAGTGGAACGGGAATACATGGGTGAGGGACACTTCATGAGATCAGCCCAATTCTCAGCCAAGCTGGTTTGAGGATTTTGAATTGTATTCGGTGGGCAGAGGTCAGGATGTGGCTGGGTCTCTGTCACAGTCTGGCATCAGCAAATCTCACGGGTGAGATGTGGGTCTCCGGATGTGCAAGGTGCTGGAGTAAAACCTGCTTCTGCTGTAACTGCACATGCTCCAGGGTGCTGGGATCATTCCCATCCCTGCTGGACCTCAGGTTGCCCAGGGAAAGGTCCTTTCTCTCACTTGGCTGTGGAGCTTTTCCCTCAGTGGATGCTTGCCTTGCTCTGCTTGAGCCGATTCAGCTCATCCTGTGCTCCCCAGGAGTGAGGCGTGCAGTTTTCCCACTGTTGGTGAAGTTCCTCAGAAGGAGTGTTTGAAGCTGTCCCAAGTCCCCTTCATCCAAGACCTACTGTACTTGGGAATGCCCTCACCTGAAAAGGCTGTTTTATCTGGGGACTCGGAGCTGAGGAGGCACTGACCCACTGGCAGAGCCTGTGGTGCCGGCTCTGGGGTGGGGTACCTGTCAGAAATGACCCTGGTTGTCAGCTAAGCCTTCTGCCTGGGACTCAGTTCTCCTTTCTGTGGGGCTGGGTTGGATACCTGCTCCATGAAGACGTTTATCAGCTGCCTCCTGAGCTGTATTCCAGGAGTGGGGATGTAGGGAGCAGTGTCCCTGTGCAGGGAGGCTTGTGCAAGAGGTGCATTGAAGGAGGAGGCAGGACAGGCTGTGCAGGAGGCTGAATCCTAAAACCAGAGGGTTTTGTTGCAAGGAGAGTTGGTTTTCAGAAGAAGTCCTGAGGTTTCCTGCTCTTGGGAGCAGGATCCCAGCTGCCTGTCAGGATGTTCTTTTTCACTGGAGAAAGGGATTGGTGCAGTCGTGTTTGGGACTGCTCATTCCTGTGCAGCAGCTTGTGGCACCACAGGCTCCTCGGTGCCTTCTCCTGTGTTTAACCCTTCCTCCTTCCTGGAGTGACCTGGTATGGAGGCAGTGAGGTCAGCTAGTGGTGGTCAGCTCAGGGGTCATAGCCTTAGGGTGCCAGCATGAACAAAACCTGGCCTTAGGGATGCCCCTTGGCAGGACTGTGCTGGCACTGGGCACTCTGGGAGCCCATGAGCAGCCCTGGCAGTGCTGAGTAGAAGTGGGGGCTGCTCTGGTGCTGAGGGGTCAGCTCTGGAGCTGTGGTGTGAGTGGGCTCAGCTCCGGAGCTGTGGTGGTCAGGAGTGACTCCGGGAGTGGGCTCAGCTCTGGCCAGAGCTGTGGTGGTCAGGAGTGGTTCTGGGAGCTGGATCAGCTCAGGCCAGGGCTGTGGTGGTCAGGAGTGATTCCAGGAGTGGGCTCAGCTCTGGAGCTGTGGTGGTCAGGAGTGACTCCGGGAGCTGGATCAGCTCTGGCCAGAGCTGTGGTGGTCAGGAGTGGCTCCGGGAGCTGTGGTGGTCAGGAGTGGTTCTGGGAGCTGGATCAGCTCTGGCCAGAGCTGTGGTGGTCAGGAATGGCTCCAGGAGCTGGATCAGCTCCACCCGGAGCTGTGGTGGTCAGGAGTGGCTCCAAGAGCTCTGGTGGTCAGGAGTGGCTCCGGGAGTGGGCTCAGCTCTGGGAGCTGTGGTGGTCAGGAGTGGCTCTGGGAGCTGGGTCAGCTCCGGCGTGGCGTGCGTGTGTTGGGTGGTGGTGGTGGTCGTGGTGGCGGGTTTGGTTGATGCTCCACTAATCCGCATGCCTCTTTGCTGGTTCCTGTCCTAACAGGGGGTGTCGTTTGATCAAGCCAATAATCTGCTGATTGAACCTGCTCGCATTGAGGAGGAAGAGGTCTGTACCACTCCTACTGTTCTCTCTCTGCCAAAAATCATCCAGCCTGCTTGATTTGCTTCCCAGCCTCACCCGTTGTTGTAGGGGGAACTCTGATCTCTCTGGGTCAAGTGGCTTCTGGACCTGGCTGATCACAAACACGATGATTGTTTCCTCCTTGCTTTCCCCTTTTCCTCCTTTCCCATCCTTGAGGTGAGAGTGGCTGCTGCAGAGCTGGAGTGAGATGGAGAGGATGTAAAAACCAAAGGGGCTGAGGTGGGAAGTTTGGTTCCTATCTACTGTGTATTGATGGAGAAGTGGAATTAAATAAATGGGTATTTCTGGATGTGTGGGTAACTCTGGAGGAGCAGAGAGCTCAAGAATCAGCTGAGTGCTGTGTACTGACTCTTTGGTAAAAGGAGGAGGATCTCACTCAGGACACTGTGCCACTGCCTGGGGAAAATGGACTGGAGCCAATGACTTGTGCACCTCTTGAAGCCTCCCCCAGATCCCTTCAAGGCTTAACATGCAGCACCTTGAGGTGTCAGAAGGGGCCAGGTGGCATCAGAGGGACCACAAAGCCCCTGGCATGGGGACGGTGAGTGTGCTAAGGGTTGAGGTCCTGTGGCTGACTGCCTGGCGCATCCTCTGTCTGTGATCAACTTCCTGCATTTGTCTCCAGGTTTTCAGTGCCTGATCTCTGGGGTCAGTACATTTGTGCAGGCAGGTGTCCAGGGAGCTGCTGGAAGCAGAGTGCTCCTGCCGCTGGTGAGAGGCAGAAACCACATCCATGCTGACAGCTTGCACGGAGATTTCTCCTGTAGGACAGGCAGGACAGGGCACCAGACCTGTGTGCCACCTGGCAGTGTTGGCCTGGGCGTCTCTGAGAACTCGCCTCTGCTGTTCCCTCAGGTGCAAAACAGAGACTTTTTTTGGGTTTGGAGTAAGGCTTTCCAGGAGGGAGGTGATGAATCCTTTCCGCTCAGGCAGAACATGAGCTGGCTCAGGTGTGGTTCCCTGTTAGTGGGTCCTGAAGATTTCTCCATCTTTCTCCATCTCGAGGTCCCTGAAAACCACATTAGTATTTCTTGCATTTCTCTTTCATGTAATCTTCTGTCCCCAAGGGTAGAACTGAGCTTAGCCTGGTGCTTCATGATTACTTTTCCCTTTCCTTTGGGAAGTCATTGTTCCCAGTCCTTCTCTCCAGCTGTTGGATGTGCTGTTCCATCTGCAGAGTTTTCCTCGGGGTGCTATGCCCCAGAAACCTCAGTCTTGTATTGGGGTACAGTTTGCCCACCTCTTCCTTTACTCCTGCCCTTGCTCCACCTACATCTGATGGAAGGACCTAGAACTCCTTCCCTGGAAGTGTTTACCATTCCTGGTGGTGCTCAAGAGATGCCTGAACATGGCACTCAGTGCATTGGTCTGGGTGACAGAGTTGGTTGGGGATTTGTCACAGGTTGGACTTGATGATCTTGGAGGTCTTTTCCAACCTAAATGATTCTGTGATTCCTGGGTGTGGCTGGTTGGGGGACACGTTGGCTCTGGTGTCCCCTCAGCACAGCGCCCTTGGCACGGATCTGTTCCATACTGGGAGGAGGAATTGGTTGTGCAGCTCCCAAGGACCAGCATGCTGTGGTCTCTCAGACTGGTGGTGGTAGCTGAAGTCACCCAAGAGCAGACCAGCTTTGGGAAGTTGGTACACTTGGTACACAATTGGAACACTTGATTGTCCTACAGCTCTGGGGAGTGCTCAGCAAGGAACCTTCCACTAGACCAGCTCCAAGCCCGGACCAGCCTGTCCTTGAATGCTTCCAAATGGCATCTGCCTGCTGTTTCCAAGGATGGTTCCTGGAGAAGAATCAGTGGGCTGATGGAACTGATCCAAGAGCGTTGCAGAGCAGAGAGCCTGGTGCCCTTGAGCAGCACAGTTTTAAGTTCATGATGACTGCTATCACATTCCTTATATGATTTAATGCAGCCCCGAGAGAAAAGGGACTACTGATTCCTGATGGTGTGTTCCTTAATCCTAAACCATAATCCCGAGCTAGAGACTGATCTTGATGGAGCAGAACTGGAGAGCCTTGCCCAACTTCTGCCAGCACCCAACGTTGGTACACCCCGAGCTCCTGTTGCTGTTGGTGCCAGCGGGGCTCTGCTGCAACGAAAGAATAACTTTGTTAAAGTGTTTGATATCTGATGGTGGATACCTGGATTCCAGGGCTGGCTCTGTTGTTCCCAGTGTTTTGTCCCCATCCCCATCTGCCTTGCAGAAGTGGCTGTACTGGGGTGTAAAGAGGCTTTGAGAAGAGAAAAGCAGTGTATTGAGCGCATGTTTAATGGCACGAGGTTAGACCTGAGCTCTGTTTTCAGGTGGTTCTGATGGAATAGCCTGGAAAGCTGCTGGGCAGGTTGCAGGAGGTGGAATGAGGGTCCCAAGTTGTGTTTCAGTGCCTGGTGCTGCTTTGCTGTAGCAATGACTGGTGCCATCCACATCCTTGGATGTGCTCAGCCTTAATCCGTGTCCTGCAGAGCCCCTGCAGGTCCAGGAGCTACAGAGGGTTCTGTGCTGCCAAAGCTTGTGCTGCCAGGGGACATGGACAGAGTTTTGTCTCTCGCTCTGCCCAGGCCTGCCTGGACAGAAGGAGCTGCCATTCCGCTCCCTGGGAAGGAGCAAAGGTGTCCAAAGATCCTGGGTGTTAATTTCCTCGCTGCTGCTGCTCAGGTGTCACATGCTGTTGCTCTGCACTCAGACGAGTGGAGTCTTCTCCTTGAAGGAGGAGTCTCATCCTGTGGAAGCTGCTCAGGAATGTCACCATTTGTGTTGGAATGCCAGCCTCAAGCCTGGCACCAGTTAATATTTGCCAGCGGCAGATGTGGCAGCACAGCCTGGTCCTGAAAGGGTTCAGTTTTGGAAAGGCTGGCATATGTCATGGGCAACATTGGGATGTGCTGGGAGCCATCCTGTGCCGCCTGGAGCATCCCCTGCTCAGGGATTTGGCTGTGGAAATGCCAGCATGTGTAGTGAGGAGCACTGGGATGTGCTGGGAGCCATCCTGTGCCGCCTGGAGCATCCCCTGCTCAGGGATTTGGCTGTGGAAATGCCAGCATGTGTAGTGAGGAGCACTGGGATGTGCTGGGAGCCATCCTGTGCCGCCTGGAGCATCCCCTGCTCAGGGATTTGGCTGTGGAAATGCCAGCATGTGTAGTGAGGAGCACTGGGATGTGCTGGGAGCCATCCTGGCCCTCTGCGTGGGGCTGCTCATTGCTGCTGCACATGTGGAGCTCTTCCCCTCGCTCTCCTTTTGCATTTACAGGGTGAGTGTGTGCTTCATCAGGGCGTTGTCAGGCTTGGAATTCTTATGTAGCAAATTTGATTTTCCCACAATGCGACCCATGAATTTTAAACCTGGAAAAGTTTCATAAACCTCCTGTGTGGTGCTGGAGAAGTCACATCACCTCTGTTTGCTCACCTGGCTTGGCTGGAATATGACAGAATGGAGTCTTTTTGTTGTTGAAAAAAGATACAACACTCCCATTTCTCTCATTTAATTTTTAAGATGGTCAAAGTTCCTATTGAGCAAAGAAAAATGTGCCATATTTTCTGTTTTAATTTGTCTGGCTTTTAATTTATTGCCATCAAAATGTTTTTATGACCTTTTCCTCCTGGGTTGAAGGGCCCTCAGTGTTCTTTATAGAATCATAGAATGGTTTGGGTTAGAAGGGACCTTTTAAATGTCACCCAGTGCCACCCCCCTGCCATTGTCAGGGGCACCTTCCACTGTCCCAGGTTGCTCCCTGCCCTGTCCAACCTGGCCTTAAACACTTGCAGGGATGGGGCAGCCACAGCTTCTCTGGGCAGCTGGGACCGGTGTTCTGCCACCTTTCCTAGGCCACGGCCCTCCAGTCTGGAGGTGGGGTTGTGACCTCGAGGTGGGGTTGTGATCTCCTCCTGTACGTGTACAGCTTCACATTCGGGCCTGCCAAGGCACGGTTTGGACACGAGTCACCCGCAGAGTGTCGCAGATTGAAGACTGATTTGTGTGATTGCTGCTTGTTCATCGTCATTGATCCCTGTCTCAGCTGCAAGATTTATCTGATGTGGAGTTCTCTAAGGACTGAGGAGCAAAGTGTGGAGTGATTTCTCACACAAATGCAAGACTACCTGCAGTTCCCTTTCCCTGCTCCAAGAGTGGGGCAGGATCATTTTGGTTCTGCTCTGTCATGCAGTCATCTCATCATCTTCACAAAGAGAGCAGAAAGCAGCAGAGGAGCGATTGATGAAGAGAAAATCACATTTAAACACAGTGCTACAGCGAATCCAGTTCTCGCTTCTGCACTAGGCAGCTGCCCTGTGTGTGACAGACGTGGGGCTTTGCTGCTCGAGGCCAGGGTTGTGTACAAAACTCAGGCATTACAATAACCCCTGTAGAAATTATGGGGGCCGAAGCATTTACCTGCCCTAAAACTGGTCCCTGTTTGCTGCAGCGTGTTCTGACTGTGTCAGTGGAGGAGAACAGGAACTCCCAGAAAGTTCCAGGACTTTGTGCTGGGAAACAATCCCCAGCTTGGATGTGGGCACTGGAATGAGGCCAGGCTGGGATAGGCTGGCATTTCTGGAAGATACAATTTAGCCGAAAAAGGGCTGTGCTCAGCCCAGGAACAACAAAGCTGAGTTTGCCCGGAAGATAAGGGATGATTTGGAAGAAGTGCTGAGGTCAAGTCTCCTTCCACGACTGGCAACCCAACACTATGCTCTGGTTAATAAGTCAGTCAAACTTTCTATTAAACACAGATTGTTTCTTCCTGTTACGCGGTGTGCGCACACACGCAGATGCCTCCTCCAGGGAGAACCCCAAAACTTCTCCAGGTTTCTGCTTCTGGACTGCTTAGAAACCTTACTTTTAATCTGTCATTTGTTAGTTCGCTGTTTTCGTTGTATTTTGTCTTGTCCAATCTCTTCCCTGCTGGCTGACCTGCTGCCTGCTTGTCTTTGGTGTAATTCCATGGAAACCAGTCCTGGCTTCTTCCAGCCCTCCTTTTGCTGGATTAGAGAAACCAAATTCCTCTAGTGTTCTCTTGTAAGAGGGACTTCCATTTATTCCCTGCCTTTCTCACTGCCTTTTCTTTCACCTGATCTACCTGAACTCAGGTTTGGTGACTGTAAACAACACGTGAGAGTTTATTCAGACCTTAGTTCACTAAATTCCACACTTGTTTTTCCCATTTCAGATATGGCAGCTCCTGCTCCTGGATGGGAATTCTCTTTTGCCACCTTTGTTTGTACCTTTATTATACCTTTAGCTTTTCTTCCTGCGCCGTTCAGGACTTGGGGAGGTTTGGCCTCCAAACAAAGTGCACTTAGAGATGTCTCTGCTTGTATGTTTGAAAGCAGGTGATGCCAGGTTTAGTGAAAGAGTTTTCCATGTTTTCCATGTTCCTTGGATAAATGCTCTCCTCCTGCCAGGCCTGCCCTTGGCAGCACAGCATTGAAGTAGATTTTAGGAGAGTTGTAAACTCCTCAGTCTTTGCAGTCATGTAATTGTATATTAAATGATTATTGTAAATTAAATGATTAAATGTATACATTTAATATACAATTACATGTATATTACAATTACAAGGTCTTCAGACCTTTAGAACAGTCTGAAATTGCTGGGCTGAGAAGAGTCTCCAGTGGGATTTTATAGTGGAATGCTGCAAAAAGAATGACTGCTCCAAGGATTTCACCCCACAAGAAGGCTCAGGAAGAATAGGGATAAAAATTCTGTTCTCCTGAAGAGATGAAATAGGATGTGTTCTAGTGTTACCCCTTCCAGCTGATTCGGGGTGTAGGTTTTTGTCCTGTTTCTGGTTCTGAAATGGTTTGAGGATCGGTGGCTTTGGACAATGCTCATTTTGCTTCTCTTTAGGCATGTGAGTGTTTTCATTTCCAGAGAGACCCTCTCCTGCTGCATTCCATAGTTTGGCCATCCCAGATCTCTGCAGGATTCCTTTCTTCTCCTCTTTCTGTGCCCGTGACAAAGCTGGCTCACAATGGTGATGAGGAGGAGGTACCAGCTTCCTAAGTCCCAGTTTCTGGAGTTCATGAATTGAGTAACTAATCCTGGAATCATAAACCAGCTCAGGCTGAAGGGGCCTCGAAAGGCCCAAGGTTTTGTGGGAAGGAGCCGTGGTGGGGTTATCGGCACCCCGGCCTGTCGCATCCAGGGATGTGACTCAGCACCTCCCTGTGCAGTTCGTCCCAGTGAAGGATTGTTTTCACTGCAAACATTTCTTTCATGTACCAAGATGAAATCATGTCTTTATATAGACACACAGCGATACTCTTGATCTCGATATGAATCTCTATAGCTGTGGCTGCGCAGCTATCAGAGGGGAGTCTCATGTGATATGTGAATATTCATGTATCTCTAGGAACCTCAGGTTTTGTTTATGCTTCAAATGTGACCATATTTCATGTTTTAAAAAGGCATCCTTGCTTCCTTCTCCCTTTGGGAAATGGTCACTGTCCTTGAGTCTCCTGGGGGAGGGATGTGCAGGAGCAGAGCAGCACCGTGAGCATGGCTGGTCCCCGGTCCCATCTGTTCCCAGGGCTGCTGTCACCAGTGGGGCTGTGGCAGCTCCCTGACCTGTCTGCTCCCAGTGCTGCTGTCAAAGGTCTTGTTTGGGGTTCTCTGCCTTGTGTTGGTTTCGTGGAGGTGTTCAGTGAGAAGTCAGTGAAGTGCTCAAACTCCTCTGCACTGTGCCCACCATCTCTGCCCTCCAAGTACCCTTTCCTTTGAGAGCTGAACCCATTGGAACAGAGAAGGGAATAAGATCAGGGCCAGGAAACCTCCAGCCTGTGTGCAGCGGCTGCTCTTCTGCCAGGGCCGCTTTTCCTTCATGTTCCTTTTCCACTGTCTGGGGTTAATTTAGCTCTCAGCAGTCACACAGCAATCTCCCATCTCCCCTTTGCTCACTGTTATTTTCAGCCTGTCTCCTTGTCCCCATGAGCTGTCACCGACCAAAGCCAGACAGATTTAGCTCTTCTCATCTTTCCTGGTGAATCAGTGCCTCCAGCTCCTGCTCTTCCATGTCCCGGCCGTGTGTACCCAAGGTGAACAGAATCCCAGAATTATTTAGGTTAGAAAAGACCTCCAAGACCATCAAGTTCAACCTGTGACTGATCCACACCTTGTCACCAGACCAGAGCACTGGTTGCCATGTCCAGTCATTCCTTGGACACCTCCAGGGATGGGGACTCTGCCACCTCCCTGAGCAGCCCCTGCCCTGCCCAATAACCCTTTCTGGGAGGAAATTCTTCCTGAGGTCCACCCTAAACCTTGAGGCTATAACTTGACAGTTATGAACTGATTTCTCTGTTCTATTATATTACACTGACTGGACGTGGTGTCAGAGCGCAGTTACAGGAGGTGAGGGGCCCAGACCTCAGCAGCACAAAGGGGTCCTTTCACTGGTGGGTGCTCAGCTCCAGGCAGTCTGTGGATCAGGAGTTCTGGGCTGTTCGTGCTGATGTACAAGGCACCATGGAGCTGCCATCCACAATTTTGTGTGATCCTCTCCCCTTCCTTTTGTACATTTCAGTTCCACAGAATCTAGTGGCAATAAATTATGTAATTTACCTGAGCTTTATATTAAAAAGCATTTTTTAAGCCCGCCACTGATATTTCATTTGGTATCCTATTGAGGTCCATTGAATATCCCTAATTCCTTTGTGATTACAAACATGGAATAATCATCTGCTATGAAGCTATTAATGGCATGAAAAGATAAAAAGGGTTTGTCTCCCCCTCCTGAACTGGAAGGCTCCCAGCCTCCCCTCATATGGAATTGTTTCAATTCTGTCTGCTCTGTAGTAAGACCAGGCCTGATACATCTTAACAGAACCCAAATTCTTGTTTCTCTCCTGGTGTCTCTTCCTGGTTCTTGGCTGTACAGCACACACCTGTACCAGCACTGGATGATGTCAGTGCCAGGTCTCAGATCACGGGTTCCATGTTTTGCACAAGTCTGCTTAGTGAATCTTCACTTCATCAGCCAAGTCTGGAGTCTTCTCAGAATGAAATAGTTTGGGTTTTGAAAGACCTGGTTTTTATAAAATTCAGCTGTTTCTCATGAGAGCTGTTTGTGTGCCTGGTAAGAGCCACATGTGTTCCTCAGCTAATCCTGTGGGATGGTGTCTGGGTGAGGAGCTGATGGTTACAGGTGTCATCCTGTGTAGTCTCTCAGCCCATCAGCTCAGTATTAGGGGTCTCAGGGTATCAAAAGCCCAGAATTTTGGAAATGCTCCATAGGCATCTCAGAAATCTCAGGCAAATGTTGAGGCTCTTGAACGCAAGTTGTCCAGTCTTTTTGATTTTTGAGAAGGTTATTGATGATATTTAATGGATTCTTCAGCTGCTGTTGAAGTGGGATCCCTCACCTTCATGTGATGCCTGTCCCTCATCACATGTCTGTCCCAACATAAATCCAAATTATTTATTGCAGTGTGCATTTCCTGTGTCAGTATGACAGTCTCAGATAAA
The DNA here is from genome assembly GCA_013398015.1 of Oreocharis arfaki. Classification (NCBI taxonomy): domain Eukaryota; kingdom Metazoa; phylum Chordata; class Aves; order Passeriformes; family Paramythiidae; genus Oreocharis; species Oreocharis arfaki. Next base: position 49,013 of record VZRR01009073.1, read on the forward strand.
TGTTTTGGGACATGTAGATGTGAGGATTGGACCCTGACAGTCAAGGAGTCAGTGAGGTTGAAAAAGACCTTGTAGATCATCAAGTCCAACCATCAACTCGGCACCAACAGCATGTTCACCACTAAACCATGTCCACATGTTTTTTGAACACTTCCAGATACGAGGACTCCACCCCTGTCCTGAGCAATCTATGCCAGGGCTGGACAGCCATTTACAGGAAGGAATGTTCCCAGTATCCCATCTAAACCTCTCCTGGCACAACTTGAGGCTGTTTGCCCTTGTCCTGTTACTTGTTCCCTGGGAGCAGAGCCTGACCCCCACCTTGTTCCACCTTCCTGTCAGGGGGTTGTAGACACTGAGGTGGTCCCCCCTGAGCCTCCTTTTCTCAGGCTGAGCTTTCCTCAGCTGCTCCTGGTGCTCTGGACCTTTCTCCAGCTCTGTTCCTCTGTCTGGGCTTGCTGATGCCCCTCAGCGTCTTTCTTGTCGTGAGAGGCCCCAGACTGACCCCAGCTGTGTGCTTCCATGTGTACAACCGTTTGTAAACTGATGCCCATGCTGGCAGAACCTTTCTGTCTTCTGGGTGTGAAGCCCTTGAACCCCACTCCCGTGGGTGTGTCTGGAGGAAGAACTTGGTCTTTCAGCAGCTCTCAAGTACAGCAGCCCTGAGCTTTGTCCCTTGAGTCCTGTGGCTGCGGTGGTTGGTCGCTGCCTCGGTGTCTGCCGTGCCCCTGACAGCTGCAGGGATCCTCAGTGATCAGTTGCACGGCCCAGCAGCAAATTCAGAGTGCCCCAAATCTGCTGGGCAGCACCCAGATGTCCCTGGCTGCTACTTGAAAGTGAGTCTGTCCACGTGTGCAGCACTTCTGGTGTGTAGTTACTCCTTGAAAGCTGGGAGTTCTTGCAGCAGCGAGTGAATCTGTTAACAGAGAAAGGTGGGTGGATGAGCTTTAAGGTCCCTTCCCACCCAAACCACTCCATGATTCCATATTAAGAGACAGTTCTACTAAAAACCATCTGAAAACTGGGTTGAGGTGGCCCCGGTTCACGTTTGGTGTGTCCCCAGAGAGGCACAGGCAGAGCCACAGGCAGGACTGAGGGAAGGAGGTGGAACTGCTTCCTTGTGTCATGTTTGGTGCCATTGATGGTGAATGGGTTCCCAGGGGGAAGGATGGCAGCTCAAAGCTGATGTGGCAGCTTTTTCAATTTCCCCACTTCTCTCCTCACACTGCAGCACTTTTCCCTGGGGCTGGACCCTTGTAGAGGAACTGGGAGTGCGGTGCTCTCTCCATGAAGGTTTGTTCTTCCTGCAGAGGAAGGAGCAGCGAGTTCTGGTGGGAAGCAGCAGACATCAGATCATCTGAGATGGGCTGTGGGCAGATCCCTGGCTTTGGGGGAAAAATACACAAAGAATAAAATACCCAGTAAGGTCCATGGCAGGAGCAATGGCAAGGAGGGAGCTGAGCTGTGCCTGCTGGGGGCAGCTCTGTGCTGTGGTTTCAGTGCCAGTCCAACATCGTGGCAGTCCAGGCAGCCCTGGAGCAGCCTTAGGAAAGAGGAGCTTTGGGGAACAAATAACTTAAGGGTTTAGTGCAAGAAACAGCCTGAGCTGCAACCTGAAGGGCCATTACAGGCTGCTGGATCCAGGCCCTTCTGAAGGTTCACATTCACATCAGTTACTCTTTGCATAGACTTCAAACAAACATCCACCAGTTCAGTTCCTCACCACAGTGGTTTTTGTGGGAGAACTGATTTGCTTTAGAGTTTGAAATCTTTTCAGCCTACATATGTTTATGTCTAATTCAAGCCCCTTTGCTGCACTTGTCTCAGTATTTTTAATCTGGTCTGTTTTCTCCTTGGTGTTTTGCTTTTCAGTGTACATGGATGGACAGAAGGTTCTTCTTCCCCCAGGCCAGTGGGGTTTTCTGGCAGGTTTCCCCATGGTTTTAGACTGGTTTGCTGAATGTGTGAAATCCAGGGGGTTTGTGGTATGTCTTTCTGTTAGTTTACATCATCAGCTTCCCATGCAGCTGGAAGTGACTTTCTGTGACCAGTGACATCAGACAGTTCTCAGTCATTGTCCCAAGTCGTGATCCTGTGCAATGGTTTCGGGCACTGAGCAGAACCATCAGCTGTCTTCCTGGGAAATACCGGGATTCTGCTGTTAGGCTGGTCTGTAATCCTTGCCTGAAGGCCTGGTTCTCTGTCATCCTTAGAAGTTTTTGTGTTGAATATAGAATTACACAATTTCCTCATCACCGGGATCATCAAGTCCAGCTTTTGGCCCTACACAGAACAACCCCACAAATCCTACCATGTCCCTGAGAGCATTGTCAAACACTCCTTGAACAATACAGATGTGAGTCTCTAGAGCATTTCTAGAGTCCAGTGAGTCTGGATGGAAAAACATGGGTTTTGTAATTAGTTCCTAATAGAATTGGTCATGCAAGAAGCGTTTGTCTGGTCTGGAGGAGGTTTGAGTTGGGCTGTCTTGGATGTGGTGCTGTCTCATCATTACCCCATTTCTGTCTTACTTGGGCATTCCAAGGCTTGGAATTTTACTCAGTTTCTGGCTCTTGCACCAGAGACAGCGAACTGATGGTAGGTCTAGAATCAGGGATTTCCCTGGGAAGATCCCAGAGCGTTCTGAGGTGCTGTTAACTGGGTGTCAAGGGAACTGGCAGAGCACCTCAGTTTGTTTCATGTTTCCTGCCGTGGTTTTTTGGTTTGGTTTTTGTTTTAAACTTACCAGAATATGGAGCTCCAGGAGATGTTGGTTCTGTCATTGTAGAAGTGAAAGAGGGTTGGGAGGGAAGTGTTAAGGAAGGCGATCTCCTGCTTCCTTTGCTGCCCACGCTATGTCCATGTGGAGCTGACACTGACGCTTGACATCTCTGCAGCAGCCTCTCTCCATCCTGGGCTTTGTTTCCAAAGAGGTGACATGGAGGACAGCAAATTTGGTTCTCTACAGGAGTCTCTGCTCGTTTCTGTCACTTACCTCACCAGCTCCTTGGTCCTTGGCCCTGAGAGAGTCCTGTCTATCCTGTTCCTTTCCCTATGTCCTACCACATGCTCCCTGTCTTCCTTCTTGTGACTGTAGCATTGTGAATGGTTCATGCTGGTGTCCTTAAAAGAAACAGCTTCAGGTCAAGTTTGATTGATCAACTATTGGCAGTGGGCATAATTGGGTATGTAGAGGTGGGAGGTAGGAAGGAGAGGAGACTTGTGGATTGCTCTGCTGCGATCCTGAGCAGCTAGGGCAGAGGGAAGTAGGGGATCTGGACAGAGCAGATGAGGTTTTTGAAGTTGTGCGTTGATTTCCATCAATACAACAAAGCCAAGTATCCATCCAGAGCATTCTGGACAAGGTGCTGTCCTTGTCACTGCACACTACGCTGGGGTGACCTGGAATCCCCCAGTGGCTGATGGAATTACACTCAAGGGGAGCCCCATGGCAGAGCTGGGCTGTGGTGTGAACGCTGCCCCTGTTGTGTGATCCAGCCCCAGTCCATGGCTGCCCAGTTTGCTTTGTGGTGGAGTCCCCTTCTGATCGTGAGCAAGCTGACTGTTGGGTGAAGACTCAGCTGTGGGGAGGGGTTTGTGTGTTTCATGCATTGTGATGGTGGTGCCTCTGAGGCCTGAGTGCCACAGCTCGCCCACGGGTGCCACAACTCACCCATGAATGCCACGGCTCACTCATGAATGCCACGGCTCACCCACAAGTGCCACGGCTCACCCATAGGTGCCACGGCTCACCCATAGGTGCCACGGCTCACTCACAGGTGCCACGGCTCCCCCAGTGTGGCAGCAGATGACTTGGAGTTACTATTTTTTGTTAAAAGAGTCGTCCCTTGTTCTTGGGTGCCCTGACCCATAACTGCTGTCCCTTCTGCTTGCAGCTGACACTGACCATCGTGCGGCAGACAGGGGGGCTGGGCATCAGCATCGCGGGGGGCAAGGGCTCCACCCCCTATAAGGGGGATGATGAGGTAAGACCTGGGCTGTGTTGCTGCTTGAGGCACCTGCTTTTGGGGGCTGGTTCTCTGTGGCTGGAGGTTGGGTGTCCTTACGTGTGAGCTATGTGGGCTTTCGGGGCCAGGTGGGAGCAGCCCTGAATCCCCCTAAAGCAAGAGGTTGGCAGGGTCGAGCAGAGTCCTGTCCCTGAACCGGGATGGTCTGAGCTGGAGCAGCCGTGGGAGTGGCAGGTTCCTTCCCAGCTGTGTCCCGGGGCACGGAGCGTGGGGTTGTTCCACACCTGGTGGCATCAGCTGCGTCATGTTCCCATTCCACGGGCAGAGGGTTAACGTGTCATTCCCTGGTTTTTGTTCATCACCTGAGGGCAGCCCTGCAGTGGGGTTTCTGTCCCTCTTGTCACCTCGGGGTAGCCCTGCAATGAGGTTTCTGTTCCCTTTTCCCAGCTCCCAAGCGGGATGATGTGGTTGCCATGTCCCCTCATTCTGGGTTCAGGACTGGCCAGGGACTGACCCCTCTCCTTGGAGCTGCGGGGGCTGAGGGGTCTCTGCACTCCAAAGGGGTAAGGAACAGGCTCTACATATAACAGATGGTTTTGTTTCCAGGGCATCTTTATTTCCCGTGTGTCTGAAGAGGGTCCTGCAGCTCGTGCAGGGGTCCGTGTTGGGGACAAGCTTCTAGAGGTAAGGACTCGACTCCTGTGATGGAGCAAATGCTTCTGATAACCTGGAGGGATGAGATGATTGGGAATGGATTTGCATTACATGTGTTTTAGACCAGATTAAGCACTATGAGATGTATAAGAGCTAAACAAAAAAATTCCTTTGGCTCAGAGATAGTTGTTTAATTAATGTTACCATGAATCTTTACCCTGGCCCAGCTCTGAAGTGTTGTGTGACTCAGGTGGGAAGAAACTCATCCCCAGCAGGCTGAGCTCTGCATGCCTGGGCGGGGCAAAAATGAACCCTGTTAAATAACTTCTTACACCTAGGGAGCCAGCCATGGGAATTGTTTGGGTGGGAAAGGTTCTTAAACTCACGTCATTTCACCCCCTGCCATGGGCAGGGACACCTTCCACTATTCCAGGTTGCTCCAAGCCCCATCCAACCAGGCCTTTAGTGCTTCCAGGGATGGGGCAGCCACAGCTTCTCTGGGCACCCTGTGCCAGGGCCTCACCACCCTCACAGGGAAGGATTTCTTCCCCATATCCTGTCTATCCCTGCCCTCTGGCAGTGGGAAGCCACTCCCCCTTGTGCTGTCCCTCCAGGCCCTTGTCCAGAGTCCCTTTCCAGCTCTTTTGGAGCTTGTTTAAGCACTGGAAGGGGCTCTAAGGTCCCCCCGAGCCTCTTTTTCTCCAGGTTAACCCTCACCCCAGCTGCCTCAGCCACTCCTGGTGCTCCAGACCTTTCCTCAGCTCCATTCCCTTCTCTAGACTTTCTCTAGCCCCTCAATGTCCTGCTCCTGGGAACCCCAAATGTCCCCTCAGGACTGGAAGTGCCTCAGCAGTGCCCAGCACAGGCGGTCACTGTCCGGTGGCCACACCAAGGCTGGTACAAGCCAGGTCCCCTTGGCCTCTTGCCCACCTGAGCACATGCTGGCTCACAAGCAGCTGATTTCTCAGGAGGATGTTGTGGGAAATGGTGTCAAAGGTTTTGCTGAAGTCCAGGCAGACACATCCACAGCCTTTCCCTCAGCCGCTGAGTGGGTTATCCTGCCACAGAGGGAGATCGGGTTCCTCAAGCAGGACCTGCCTGTCACAACCCAGGCTGCCTGGGCCTGATCCCCTGGCTCTCCCTTACGTGCCATGCTCAGATGATCTGCTCTGGGGCATTCCCCATGCTGAGGGACTGTCACACTGACAGCTCTGGGTGTTCCAGGCTGTGAGGAGATGGATGTCCCTTCTGGAAGATGAACAAGGACTTGCGTTGGCCTGAGCTTTGCTGAATTTTGTTGGTGGAGATGGTTCTGGGTGGGGGGTTATCTGTCTGGGATGTTGCCTGTAGGGATGATACAGGTGTAGGGAGTTTAGAACTCCCTGTGGGGGAAGAATTCCTCTGAAAGGGCTTTTCCTGGGTTGCCCTGGGTTGGGATAGGTACCAGGTGCTGTGGGAATGCAGGGAAACTTCCCAGAGGTCTGGACACACCTGTGGGAACAAGGCCCAGGTGTGGTGGGGCTGAGCCACTTCCCTTGGGCAGTGCTGGTTGAGCTGAGGGCTGTGTGTGAGGGGCTGTCTCTGCTGTCTGTGCTCTGTGCTGAGGGCTATGTGTGAGGGGCTGTCTCTGCTGTCTGTGCTGAGGTGAGGGCTGTGTGTGAGGGGCTGTCTCTGTGCTGAGGGGAGGGCTGTGTGTGAGGGGCTGTCTCTGCTGTCTGTGCTGAGGTGAGGGCTGTGTGTGAGGGGCTGTCTCTGCTGTCTGTGCCCAGGTGAGGGCTGTGTGTGAGGGGCTGTCTGTGCTCTGTGCTGAGGGCTGTGTGTGAGGGGCTGTCTCTGCTGTCTGTGCCCAGGTGAACGGCGTGTCCCTGCACTGTGCCGAGCACCACGTGGCCGTGGAAGCGCTGCGGGGGTCGGGAAGCTCGGTGTCCATGACGGTGCTGCGGGAGCGGATGGTGGAGCCAGAGAACGCCATCACCGTCACTCCACTGCGCCCCGAGGACGACTACAGCCCCCGGGAGCGGCGTGGGGGGCTGCGCTTCCCCGAGCATCCCGAGGGAGCACCTGCCACCGAGAGGTTCTCCACCTGCCTCATGCGCAACGAGAAGGGCCTCGGCTTCAGCATTGCCGGTGGCAAGGGCTCCACTCCTTACCGGGCTGGGGACACGGTCAGTCCTGATCCCCTGGGATCTCCGAATCTTCCTCATCCCTGGGCGTGCAGCAGTGCAGCCTGGCCCTGGGCTGCTGGGCCAGGTGGTCTCTGAGAGCCAGGTGCTCTTAAGTCAGGGAATCATGGAATCCCAGTATGGTTTGGGTTTGAAGGGACCTTAAACCGCACCTATTCCATCCCTTTGTCATGGGCAGGAATACCTTCCACTACCCCAGGTTACTCCAAGCCCTGCCCACCCTGGCCTTGAACACTTTCAGGGATGGGGCAGCCGCAGCTTCTCTAGGCACCCTGTGCCAGGGCCTCCCCACCCTCACAGGGAAGGATTTCTTCCCAATATCCCATCTATCCCTGCCCTCTGGCAGTGGGAAGCCACTCCCCCTTGTGCTGTCCCTCCAGGCCCTTGTCCAAAATCCCTCTCCCTCTTTTTTATAGAAGGAGGGGGCTGGGGCTCCCAATCCATGCCAGTGACATCTAATCCTACTGCTGCCCTCTTGGCACAGAGTCCGGGCCCTGGGCCACGGGAAGGCTTTGCTGCCAGGAGCTCTGAGATCCGAGGGTTTGTGTGGAGTGGGGAACAAACAGGCAGCATCTGGGCAGGGGAAGGGTCTGTGCCTGGTGTCTGGGAACGGGTCTGGAGAGCCAGGCTCAGGTGAGGGAAGGCCCGGGCTGCTCTGACCTTTGTGACTGTGCTCCAGGGGATCTTCATCTCCCGGATCGCGGAGGGTGGTGCAGCCAACCGGGATGGGATCCTGCGCGTCGGAGACCGGGTCATCTCGGTGAGTGTGTGCGCAGGGAAGGGGCTGGCTCGGCTCCGTGCTCTTCCTCTTGCAGGGGCTGCTTCTCTGTTACTGGAGCTGGATTTTGAGGGTCCTTTTCTCAGCTCCTGAGCCTTCTGGGAGAGCATTTAATTTGGGTGGTTGTACCCTGTCTGGTGGTGGGTGCAGTTACTACTCCCCTTTCCCCAAATGCTTTTTTTGAGTGCTTTCCCCAGGAATGGCATGGAGGGAGGGGACACGGCAGCACTGCCCCAGCCTGGTGTCCCTCTGGAGCCTGGGGGCTCTGCCATGAGGAGAGGAGGAGCCCTTTGGGGCACAGTGGGGTAGCAGGGTCAGGGTGGGCTGGAGCAGAAGGAGCTGCCCAAGGGTGCTGTGGAGCAGGTCAGGGGTACCTCAGTGCTTCCCTTGGAACTCTGGCCCCAGTCTCCCGTCCTGTCCGTGCGGCTCTCGCTGCTCTAACCTCGTGTCTCTGCCTACTGGTCCTCGCTCCCCTCCTGGGGGAGCCTCTCCTGAGCCTCCCACCCTCTTCCCGTGCTCGCATGCTGCCTCTGAGGGAAACCTCCAACATCCTGGTGCTGGTGGTGGGTTTCTGGCCCAGCAGCTGTGGTAAGAGCACGTGTTACCACAGCGCTGGCGTGAGTAAACACTGATACAGCCTCGTCAGTGCTGGCTTCTGTCTGCTCTATCCCTGGGCTGGGGCTGTGTTGTATTTGCTCAGGCACAACATTTTAGTGGAGCTCAGGCCCAGGTCTGGCGCTGATGTCTTGGCAGGAAGCTTGAACTGATACAGCATCTCTCCCTCTCTTCTAGTGCTCCCCACTCCCCAAAATCAAGCCCTGACCCTGAGTAATGCTAGATAGACTGAATTATTTTGGATTTGCTCATGTTTTGATGCTCCATGGTACAGAGGCAGAACTGAGGCCCATCGTTTGGGGTTGATTTGCTCAACTTGAGGCAAAAAGGAGACACAGAATCTCAGAACAGATTCAGAAGTCAAACCTGTCTCCACCTCGCTTCAGCAGCTCTATTTATATCCATGGGCAGCTTCATAGGAAAAGCAGATCTAATTCCCTAGTAATAGCTTGCAGTGGATTCCTTTTGGGATGTGTGAGCTCAGGGCTTACAGAGTTTGGGCCTCTGCTGGATTTTGACACGGCTGAGGCGTTGCTGTCGTGAGTCCTGACACCCCCAGTGGGGTCCCCTTAGTTACCTGTGCCGAGGTGTGTGCGGCCCTACAGCACCAGCTGAAGCTCAGATCCCGTGCTCAGCTCTGATGAATGTTGCCTTTCAGGAGAGCACTCACCAGGGTTATTCCCATAACTTCCAAGCCTGCTTATCACGCTCTTTTAAAGCAGCAATTGCCCATTTTTATTGGAAAGCTTCCAAGGTGCCGTGATTTCTAGGATGTGGGTGCAGGTTTCCTCTACCTACATGGGGAAGGGAGGACCCTTGCTGGGTACAGGGCTCATGGGTCCCGCAGGCAGGGACCATTTCCAAAGCTGCGATCTCCTGGTCATGCTCAGCTCTCACTGCCAAAGAATTCTTGTTTTCTTAAGAAAATAAATACAGCACAGCTTCCTGCTCTTCCCCTGTGCTCTAAATCCTCCTGGACTTCTCCTCAGGAGAAGAACTGGGGTTGCTCCTTTGGCTTTAAGGGAGCTTTGAGCACATGGATTGAAGAGCCCAGCCTAGGTGTCTCCTCGGAGTTAACACCCCTCAACACTCCCCAGTGACTGTCACTCACTCCCCAGCTTCCCTGTATTCCTGTGTCTCTTGGGGGTCATTTTGGTGGGGGGAAGACGCTGGACAGGGACCTGCTGGGGGAAGTGCTGGAGAGTTGGAGTTGTGGGATGGGAATCTAGCAGGGAGGGTGCAGGGTTGGGAGCAGTTGCTAAGGGCAGCTGATTATTTTGGGATAGGACTGGGAAGAAAACTGATTCTGGGGAGATTCAGGATAGAGGTAGGTGACATGTGAAGTCCTAATGAGGCAGTGTGACCCCTTAGAGATTTGCCAGGATAATTTAATTCCCTGGCACACAGAGAAACATGTGGAGCAGGAAAAGGACACTGTCCCTTCCCCATGGGACTTGAAGAGCCATGCTGCATGGCTGGCCTTGCTCTCTAGCTAGATAAAGGCCATGGAAAATGAGCTGTCCGAAAGCTGGGGAGCCACCAGGATTGCCAGGTAGTGGAGAATTACTGGGTGAAATGCACCAAGGGCTGTTCCATGCGATACATCTGTGACTCCAGGAGTCCTGTGCCCTGGTCCCTGCTCCAGGGAGGCACCACTCTGCCCTGCTGGTCCGACCTCATCTGACCACTCTCATCCTCTCAGGGGCAGGGAAATAGCAGAGGGGGTGTGCAAAATGAGAGTGGGTCATGCTGCCACAGGTCTGTCTGTGCGGTGTCATCGTAGTGTCCTAGAGTCAGAGCGAGGCTTAGGTTGGAAGGGACCTTAAAGATCATCTTGCTCCTGCTCGATGAGTATGTTTGGCCTTGATCTGGTGATAGAACCAAAGAGCCAAGTCTCTCCTGCATGTTGCCTTTGTTGACCATCAGAGAACCCAAGGAATCCGCCCTTCCCAGTCCCCTGGACACGTGGCTGCTGCTTTCTCTGCTCCCAGGTGCAGCCATCAGCAGAGATGAGCACAGGCTCCAAACGTGGAGCACACTGCAGACACAGCTGGTCCCAGATCACAGGGCAGGAAGGGGGCAGTACCTTTACAGGTGCACACCCGAGCACAGTATCCTCCCAGGGCAGGAACAACAGCCAGCTTCTCGCTGGTCTTGCCCTCTGAACCTCCATCGGGGTTCAGTTTGCTGGTGGAACGTGCACACCACTCCCTCACTCACACGAGTAAATGCTCGTGTCTGCAGGTGTCCAGCCTCTGCCCCAAGCACTGAGGTCTTTGAGGCTCTTTGGTCAGACCCCAGGCCTTTCATCCAGCTTCTGGGCCACCTCTTGAGTCTTCCCACGTTCTGGATTCCTGCTTGCTAGCTAGTCCAGCTTGAATTTTACCAGTAGCTCTCACACACGTACCCAGAACAGAGTGAACAGTAAATACAGAATGTGGGGAGAAGGCAGAGCAGATGTGGACTCAGGCCTAGACCAGCACTGACCAGCAGCCTGGTGTTCTCCACCCTCTGTATTTCCCTGTGCTTGTTCCTCACCTCCAATCCTCTTTCTGTTCTGTTAAACATCTCACAGTAAGTGCTGCATATTCCCACAGCACCTCCTTCAAGCTTCCTGCAGCCACTTGGCCCTTTCCTACGAGAGATGTGCTCAGACAGCCCCTTATAATCTCCATTTTTTCTGCCAATCGGCTGCCAGGCTTGGTCGCACCTCTCTGATGTGGGTGATTCCTTTGGGTGATTGCAATAGGGATCCACCCCGGAGTGTCTGAGCCCTGTGTCTGTTCCCTGCATTCCGTTAAGGGCTGTGCACTTGTGTGGATAATTTATTACCTTTCCTGCTTGATGCCCGGTGTCCTGTGCTCAGCAGCCATTTCCCAGGTCCCTTCCATCCTTCCTCTTCCCGCGGGCACGTGCCAGCTGCTGCCTTGACATCCTTCTGGTTCTTGCCAGAGGTGTCCCTCTGGGGACGGTCCTCTCAGCAGAGGTGACACTCTGGAGTTCCCAGGACAATGCAGGGCCGCTTGTGCTTCTCCTTCGCTGTCCTAAGGAGAGCAGTGCCTGCAGCTGTGGGTGGGACGGGGCAGGTCGGGTGGGTGCTGGGAGTGTCACCGGGAGGCTGGACACAGCTCTGTCAGACAGTGTGTGTCAGCTTAGTCCAGAAACTGCTCTCTGGGAAGGAGATGGGGAGTCACAATAATATTTCTGGGAATCAGGCAGCAGGGAGTTGGGCTGCAAAGCCCGGTTGCTGTGGCTGTTACAGTCACATTGTTATTTCATGAGCTGATCAAACCCCATCTTGGCAGCTGCTGCTTTCATGTCCTCATTTTGGAAAGCTTCTCCAGAACCTAATGACTAGAAACCTTTTAATTTTCAGCTTCAGCTCTTTCCTGTCAAGTTTTGTTGTTCTGGCTGTGTTCTCTCAGCTTGGCTCTCCTCAGGTTTCTGCCCCTTGTACATCCATGGAGAACAGTCATGTCCTTTCTGGTCTTTTGAGTTTCTAAGGGGGCTCTTTTAAATCTTGATTTTGTAGGAAGGGCTCTCTGTTCTTTCAAATCTCTCTACCTGGGGTCACTTTTCATGCCTTAGAGCTGGCATCTTCCGTGGGCTACCATGACCTTGCCCAGCATGTGCAGCCAGTGGCCCAGTGACCAGTGACAGGTCCTGTCACCCATCAAGTCATGCCTTCAGTGTCCATGTCTGGGCTTTGGGTGACAAATGAGGGCAGGTGGCTCAGTGACAAGGCAGCAGGTGCATCAGCACGTGCTTGTGTTGTGGCGTTGCTGCTGGCAGTCACTGGTTTTGCTTCTCCCATGTTGAGACATTTGGCTGTGGGAGGTGGAACGTCACAGCTGCCCTGCGTGGTCCCCTGGAGCACCGTGTCAGTGGTGCTGCAGGGCACCAGGTGTGCAGGGAACGTGGGAAAGGGGCAGGAAAGCTGTCTAGGAACGGGATTGGGATCAGGTGGGAATGAGCAGGTGCCTGTGTCCCTTTGCCAGGTCACAGGGAGCTGGGAGAGTTCCAAGGTGCTTTGGGGCACAGGCCTTTGAGCCGGTGAGCCCACGTGCCGGCAGGACAGGGTTCCTCAGGGGCTTGTGTGAGCGCTGGAACGCCGGGAAGCGCCGGGGTGATGGTCTGACACCGAGTTTGCGGGTTGTTCTAGATCAATGGGGTAGACATGACAGAAGCCAGGCATGATCAGGCCGTAGCGCTGCTTACCGCGGCCTCCCCCACCATCGTGCTGCTGGTAGAGAGAGAGGGCGCGGAGCAGCCCGGCGAGGGAGACTCGCCCGGCGCGCCCCGCGTGCGCATGCACTCCCCCCCGCCGCCCCCCGGCCCCGGGGACAGCCCGCCCGAGGAGACGCCGGCGCCGCAGAGGAACCACCTCTCCAAAGGGCTGGAGGATCAGTACCCCATCGAGGTGAGCTTGGCTTTGGGATGGGGGGGGGAGTGCAATCCTGGCTGGGTTTCATTTGAAAGATTGGGGTTGTGGTGGGGACCGGGCTGCTGGGTTATTGGGGCCTGGAGAAGTCATCGTAGATAGGCTTGGGTTGGAAGGGACCTGAAAGCCCATCCAGACCCACCACCTGCCATGTGTGGGGGCACCTTCCGCTGTCCCAGCTTGCTCCAAGCCCCATCCAACCTGGCCTTGAAAAAGGAATGGGACAGCCACAGCTTCTCTGGGCACCCCACCCTCACAGGGAAGGATTTCTTCCCAACATCCCATCTAACCCTGCCCACTCTCAGGGGGAGCCCATTCCCCCTTGTGTTGTCACTCCAGGCCCTTGTCCAAAATCCCTCTCCAGCTCTCTTGGAGCCCCATTCTAGCTCTTCTCCAGGTTGCAGAGTCCCATATGGGGAGCCCCCTTGTCCCATGAGTGTTCACCTTGTGCTTACCCATGCAAAACACCCCTGAATCCGTGTTTGTCAGTGTTTGTGGTCTGTGTGTGATATCCTTTATTCCCTTTGACACTGCTTCTTGTTCCCTTAAGGAAATTCACCTGGTGAAAGCAGGTGGTCCCCTGGGCCTCAGCATCGTTGGAGGCAGTGACCATTCCAGTCATCCCTTTGGGATTCATGAGCCGGGGGTCTTCATCTCCAAGGTAGAGTCCTGAGAGAGCTGCCCTGAGTGTTCCTGAGCTGTTAGATTATTGGGATTAAGGTGAAGGATTTTGATGAGTCCAGACGTCCAGGATGGATTTGTGAAATAAGGGGATAGGAGAGGGATGTGTGAAGGGTTGTGCTGGATGTGCTGCTGCTGCTGGAGACGTCTGAGGGCATGTGAAAAAGCTGATATAATCCATGCTGAACCCTTTGGACAGATCCCAGTTAGCTTTTGAAATTGCTGAGTTCATGTTGGCTTTAATGAGTCCTGGGAAGATGCTGGCATTGCAGAAAGCCAGTCACTACTGGGAAAGGGCTGGTGAGATGAGTGTGTGACTGCTGGGACACCCAGAGCTGCTCTGCTGCACTCAGGCCAGTGTCCTTTGATCCCACGTTCCCATTCCAATGGTGACATCATTTGCCATTTAAGAACAGCACTCAGGCTGGCCACTGGCTGCAGCCCATTCCCTCGCAGCCCTGCACATCTACACTCATTGGAATAGGGATGCTGGAGAGGACATCCCTGTTGAGCCCTTTCTACTTCCTGACTTCTCTTGTCACTTGGAGATGCTGAATCTGACTCGTCTGACACCTGTGGCTGGGTTCAGGCCTTGTTAAGGGCCTTTGCTTCCATCCCTGCTTGCCCATTTGCTCACAGGTTTCACCCTTTCCTTGCTGACTCCTTTGTTTCACTAGGAGCACAGGTTTGGGTATGGGTTTAGTCTCTCTGTAGCTCTCAGGAGCCCCTGTAGAGCACTGGATGAGGACTGGAGTAGTGCTGGTGCATGTCAGTACAGTCATGGACAAAATAATGGCAAAATTGCCACAGGATTGGTTCAGAGTAAATTTGGAATATGAGAATAACATATGGAACAGCACTTCAAAGCACATCCCACTTAATTCTTCACCAGTGTTCCCAGATACGTCACCTCTTCGGGAGCTTTGTCTGCAGAGAGAGCAGTCAGAGCAGGCCTGCGGGGTGCTGGGGGATGCCCAGGGACACAATCACATCTCCAGGGAGGGATGGGCTTCCCTTCTCTAGTTGTGTTAATGGTTCTCTGCAGGTCATTCCCCGGGGGCTGGCGTCACGCAGCGGGCTCCGCGTCGGGGACAGGATTCTGGAGGTGAACAGCATCGACCTGCGCCATGCCACCCACCAGGAGGCCGTGAACGCGCTGCTCTCCAACACTCAGGAGCTCACCATGGTGGTCCGGAGAGACCCGCCTCCACCTGGGATGCAGGTGGGTTCTGAGTGAGAGGGCTGGGGGGAATCACACAGGGTTGCTTCAGGAGGCAGTTTCTTACCGAGCTGGAGGTCTGGGACTAGGATACAACCAGACTCCAGGTTGGAATTTCCTTCTCCTTTGGCAGAATCCAGTCTCTAGGAAGTGCATCTCCAGCTGGGGAGTGGTGAGGATCCCTTGCCGTGGCCATGGTGACTCTGTCATCAGAGAATGATGAGATATCAGATGTGAGCAGGGAACAGAAAAGGGCAGGTCCTCACCAACAGGAATAAACTGCCAAATGAGGGGTGGGGCTGATTCAGGCCCTTTTCAGGGCATTTAGAACTGTGGTCACCCTGATAAGTGTTCCCTCAGCTGAACTTGGCCAAGAAACAAGGAGACTTTTTTGTGTTTCCAGGAAATATGCATTGAAAAGGCTCCAGGAGAGAAGCTGGGCATCAGCATCCGGGGTGGAGCAAAGGGCCACGCTGGCAATCCGTTTGATCCCACTGATGAAGGCATCTTCATCTCCAAGGTATCAGAGCAGTAACTCTGCAGGTCAGTGCTGTGCAGGCACTGCCAGGGAGAAGGGTGATCCCTGGGGGAGCTGTTGGAATTCCCTCTCAGCTTTCACTGGTGCATCAGTTCTGGAGATTCTCCCTCCAGCAAAGGAGACAAATCCTTGTCCTTTCTTATTTCCTCCTCCAGAGCTGCTCCACAATTTCTTCTTTTATTTCCTGTTTGCCTTTTATTTTGCTTTGTGTTTCTTCTCTTGTGTTTTTTTTCCTATCATGCAAACCCACACATCTTTCCTTTTGCCCACATTCCTGCTGGTCCCCTTGTGCCTGTGGTGTCCTGCCCACTTAGACATGCAAGCTCTTTCCTCCTTCCATGGAAAGCGTCAGGAATTCATAACCTTTTCTCTTGTGCCATGCACCCTGTGTGTAACTTTGTTCCTTTTTTAAGTGACTGCTTGTGTCACACGTACTTCTCACATCACTTTTCCCCCAGAAATAACATGTTTTCTTGTTCAACTTATGCTTAAGCTTATCAGTTTATGCTCCTCCCAACCCTTTCCAAATAGTTTTTATTGCTTCTTCTTTGCTGGCAGCAGAGCACAGCAATAAGTGGTGCCATTTTGGTCTTGCTGCTCAAAGAAGACTCTGAGTGTTCACCTTAGTGTCACTGGTTCCCTCTTTAGCTGTTTTTTGGGGTAGAAACAGGTGTGAGTTATCCTCATGGCTGAAGACGCTCCATAATTGCCAGTCAGCCTTGATAATTGATAGTTGATTGCTGTTAAGGCAAGGGAACACTCGGCATTTGTCATTATGTGGCTGTAACTGTTTTATCTGAGTTCTAAAGTTAAATGAATAAATTCCCTCTTTCAGTGACCATTGCACGTTCACCTGGGACATTTGTAACAGCAGGAAAAGAAAACCTGGAATTATTCTAACTGACAGTTATTTTTAGTAATTGGGTCTGGTTTTCTCTCCTGCAGCATTTGGGGGTTGGAAGGTTCACAGTTTAGCCATGTCACAGAGTTAGTTCACCCCATCGCCCCTCCCTTTTTTCCCAGTACTGGTTGTTTTAGCCTGCAGAGAACCAAAACTCTGAACTTCCTTACTTTTCCTTGATCTGTGTTACTCCCCTCAGCCTCTCTTATCTGTCCAGAGGAGTTTTCCTGCCTCTGATTTTCCCTGTGTATTTCAGGTAACCAAGAGACAAAGTGGTGGTTTTCCTCTTTTTCTTTTTTGCATGTCTGATCCCTGCCTTCTTCCTCCTTAGTTTGTCTTCATTTGCATTTCCATTGTGTCTCTCTCCCACCACGAAATGATTTCTCTTTCCATGAGATGAATCACAATGTGACAGCTTTTCCTTCTCACCTGCTTCTTTTCTTGGGACAGCGCATTTCAAATTCACGTTCTTTCATCTCACGTAAAAGGTTCTTCCACAGCTGTTCCCTCCAGCAGCCTGTACAGGTTCTTCCTTTTCCGCCCTCTCCATAGTACTTCAGATGCCTCCCCTGCCTTGCAGCCGCCAGCTGCTGTCCCCGTTCCCCGTGTGAGCTCCTTCCCCTCCGTGGCCCCGCGCTCTCCCATCGCCTCTGAGCCGCTCAGGGGCTGCCCGGTGTGTTCCAGGTGAGCTCCTCTGGGGCTGCAGCCCGGGACGGCCGCCTGAAGGTGGGGATGCGGATCCTGGAGGTGAACCACCAGAGCCTGCTGGGCATGACACACACGGAAGCCGTGCAGATCCTCCGCGGGGTGGGCGACGCGCTCCTCGTGTTGGTGTGTGACGGCTTCGACCCCAAGGCTGCGGCTGCCATCGAGGTGAGGACTGGAGTGCAGGTGCCCTTGGAGTGACCAGAATCCCACCACGTGGATCCCGCCTCGTTCTTGGCAGAATGCTGGGTTTTCCCAGCCTTTTGCTGTGGATTGTTTTGGTTTTTTGAGGTCCCAGATTTCCAAGTCTGACATAGGATATGAACTGGAGGGGGTCTCCAGTCCAGAAAAGCGGTGGTCCCTCAGGACTGTCTTTCTCCTGCTGGTTCCAGAACTGTCCCGCAGTAGCACTGCACTAAAAATAAGTTTCCAAGCTCATTCTCACTAGGCTATTTATGCCCATTTTTTCTTGGCCAGTGTTACATTTACAATAAATGGTCTGGCTCTTTATTGGTGTTCATCTCTCCCCACAGGGTAAAACTTCCCGGGAGCAATCCTGTACCCTCTCAGATTTCTGTTTCCAAGGCTTGGCTAGTCAGTTTTTGTATTCTCCAGGAGAACCTGAACCCAATCCCTGCTCACCTTATCCCCTTCTTGCACCTGGATCAATTTAAATTCCGCTTACTTAGACCTCGGGTTCCTCAAACAATTGTCAGCTGAAATGGCAGGGATGGAGCTGGATGCTCTTCAGGTCCCTTCCAACCCAAACCAGTCTGGGATTCTGTGGAATAAGGTTTCAAGTTGTTGAAAGAGTTCTGGTTCTGACTTGCTTGGGATTGTCCTGGTACTCTGTATCTGGGAGCCTGGAACAGGGAGTTTTTGGAATGGCATTCTGTGGGCAGCTTCCACCAGGTGTGATTTGCCTCTTGCTTTGCAGATGTCCCCAGGAATCATTGCAAACCCTTTTGCTGCTGGCATTGGGCGCAAGAACAGCCTGGAGAGTATCTCCTCCATCGACCGGGATCTGAGCCCTGAGGAGCTGGAGATCCTGCAGAAGGTGTGTGCTGTGGCTGGACTTGGGAGCATGCTGCAGAGTGGAAGCAGTTTCTGGAAATCTCTAGTGTCTGCCTTGGTGCATGCAGCCTGCAGTGTGATGGGCAGTGGACACGGCATGGGATCAGCAGGACCCAGCACTTGGATCAGGAACACGCTAGGATGGGCCTGTGACACCTTCATGAGGTTCTAGATGCTGCAGGTGTGGAGAGAGCACTGGGTGAGGTGGCTCTAACTCTGCTCTCTCCTAGGAGATGGAAATGGTGAGAGAAGCCACTCAGTGGGAGAGAGAAGAAATGGAGAAAGTGGTGAGAGATTATTTGTGTAGCAGAATCTGTTTGTGGCAGTGGCTCTGCCGAGCCTGTGAGTCCCAGGGATGGTGTCACAGGTTATCTCTGCTCCGTTGTAGTGCTACGGGAGTTGTGGATCTCTGCCCCGTTGTCAGTGCTGTGGGGCAGAGCTCTGGGCATTTCCTCTCTGTAGTGCACTGCTCTGTTGCCCCCTCTGCTCTTTGGCTTTGCTGTACCTCCCTGTGCACCTCTCTGGTGCTGCTCCTGTGGTTTTCACAAAGACCACCCTTGTTATCTGCTGGTACCTCCTGGCCAAGCTGCAGCCTCAAGAAAAATGGCCAATGAGCTTGGAAGCCCCAAATTTAATCAGTTTTCTCTGTCCAGCACCCTGTGACTGACAGAGCTTTTGTGGACAAAGATGAGAACAGACAGCTCAGAGCTGCCCTGAGTGGAGAAGTGATGCTGTTTCAGTCACAGCTTTGTGCTCCTCAGCTTACATGGTCATTTCTCTGCTTTGCTGTGAGGGTTTTGTGTCTCTGCCCACTGGTTCAGCCTTGCACAGAAAGAGAATTTCACAGAAGTAGAATTTCACAGAAATAGATCAGCAGACTCAAGCCCCTTGAGGACTTAGGGTTTCCAGTCATCCCTCTTAAAACTGTAATTTATCCAGTCAGAGTCGTTAGAAGAAGAGGGAAAACGGAATTCTTCAGTGTTGTCAGTGGGGAATCTGCTCTCCTGGCAGATGAGTGTACATTTTTCAGGTCTTTCGTCAGGTTTCTGGCTCAGATACACCTGAAGTTTCTCTGGGTTCTCTGTGCAATTGCAATTTCTGAGCTTGTCCACATTTGCTGCCCCACGAGAGCAGGGTGAGGTTGGCAGTTCTGGATGGAAGTCGAATGATCTTATGGAATGATCTTCAGCCTGATCCAGTTGGAGACGTCCCTTGTTGCGGGGGTTGCACTTGATGACCCTGAAAGGTCTCTTCCCACCCAAACCATCCTGAGTGATTTGGGTAGGAGGTACCTCAGCAGGTCTCTTGGCTCAGCCCAGAGCAGAGGCAATTCAGATCAGATTCAGGCTTTTCCTATAAAATGCCTCATTCCTTGCCTGGGAAGGAGCTCAGAGTGGTTTGGTGTGGTTTCAGCAAACCTGATTTCATTGTGTTTCTGTTTGAGCAAAGGGTATTCCTGCCAGTTTTGATGTTGGCAGCATATGGATTTGAATATGGATATATGAATTTAAATCCATTCCAGGAGACTTCAGGTACTGTGGGTCAGTATCAACGTTCCTAACACCTGTGAATATACCAAGTGTGACCCCAAACTGTGCTGCTCGGGCTGAGCAGGTGGCATTTGTCCAGGCTCAGGGAGAGAAAGACTTGGCCAAAATTTATACTGAGATTACTTAAAAATACTCGGGTCAAAAAAAACCCCAGAAAAAACTTTATGATTTGTGAAGTAGCCTTGGCCATATCTAATTTTAAAAAATGCTGATATATTTTGGTGCCCCTTCCCTTGGTGTGCCAGGAGGAGGCAGCAATGGATGCTCCCGGCTCCTTGGACCTCCCAGGATCCTGAGGCCCGTGAGCAATGACATGTTTTTCTGCTGGGCCTTTTAAACCTCGAAACTGGGATTATGTCTCTAAAACTGGTTTTGATGATGACATTTATCCCAGTGATGGAGCCAGCACTCCGTGGTGGCCATTGGAATGCTGAAGGAAGTTCCCATCTCGGTGCCAGATCCCTGGTAATTTCTGTCACCATTTTTGGACTGTTTTTCTTACTCTTCAATGTTTCCTGTTCGTTCTTACACAAGAGCAACAGAGACCAAACGTGTCTCCAGCCCACAGCAGGCTGTAAACTGAATAACTAGGAGTAATTGTACCTTTGCTCTACTCAGAGTAGACGTTTTCAAACCCTTGCCTCCAGTTCTCTGATAATTCAATGTCTAGTAGAAGTGTCAGTAACTCTGAGTCTCTGGACTGGTTCCTGGTGCTCTCTCCTGGCTCTGTGGCTGTAGTTGTTTTTCTAGTCTTAATCCAGGTCCTCCCCAGATATTGTCAGAGATGGATTTGGAGTGTGCCACAGCTCCATCTGGGCTGACTGGTGCTCCTGTCACTCCTCAGAAGATGACCTCAGAGAAGAGTCACGCACCAGATTAGTGTCACCTGGAACCCTCACCCTGCAGAGAACTCTTGGCCTAAACAAGCATAACCAGATTCAGAATAAACTTTAACTTAAAGATCCTTCCACATCCTTTTGGGAGTTGTGATCCTCCAGAGCATTAGTGTCTTCTCATGCTGCTTATTCTTGCTTGGAGGTCAAGGGGTGATGTGGGACAGTGGGAATCTGTAATGCATGGAATCTGTTAATGAACAAGGCACAGCAGAATTTTCAGTTGACTCCCTCTCAGCTGCCTTCCACCTCCCATCCTCCCAGTGTCCAGACTTCTGGACCATCTAGTTCCTGCTTGGGAAGAGCAGCTGGGAGGGTTCCATGACAAGAGAGGGGAAGGATGCTGCTGTGCTGTCCCCAGGCCTGGCTCTGCCCAGAGGTGCCGGGTGACAAGTCACAGAAATATCAGTGCCCAGAAATCAGTCCTTGGGACAAGTCCTACACTGTTCCCTTCTTGCAGCCTGGGAGCGAGCCTGTGGCTGGGGCTTTTGAGGTTAGCCACTGGTCACTCTCTGATGTCCCTGCAGTGCTGAGTGACCATGGGCTCACAGCTGGCGCTGAGCTGACCTTGTGCCAAGACCATTCTGTCCCTTTGTATGTATTTGCATCACTCTGTATGTGATGCTGTAAGCCAGCGAGGCCTGTGCTCCGTAGGTTTGTTTCTGCATTCCCTTCCAGCCTATCCTGTCTCTGCTCCATCGAGGTGTCTCTTCCAGCAGTGAGCACACTCCTCCCCTCCCTTGGTGCTGGTGCAGCTTATGCTGGGGGCACTGTAGCTCTCCTTACTTTCCCCAGGATTGTCTCTGCTGAGGATTCTGGGGACACCTGCTCTCCCCTCCCACCTGTGGCACCCAGATCATCTTGTTCCGTCCCTGGCCGTTCTGCCGGCAGTAACGGTGCAAGTGCCGAATTCCAGCTCCTCCTTCCCCCGTCCCAGCTTTCGTGCTGGGGTTCTGCTCCCCCTCTCCTGGTGCTGGCACCACACCTCTGTCCCCTCAGCAGTTCCTGCCCAGCATGTGTGACCTCTCTGCCTCTCTCTTGTCTCTCTGCTCTGGCTCTGTTCTGTCCCATGGAAGGAGCGGATGCGTAGGGAGCGGGAGGCAGCCACGCAGCAGCTTGAGGAGGAAGCGGAGGTGAGCAGCACAGGGGAAGGGCTGGAGAGTCCCAGAAAAGGGCTACAGCTGTACTAGAAGGCTGGAGAAGTCCCCAAAAAGAGTTTGTTCCCCAGAGCTAGTGTTCTCCACTCCCTCCCCTAAAAGGATGTGGCTTTGGGGATCAGAACTGAAGAAATGTGTAAGGGATTGAGGAAAACGGGGGCTGGGTTAGAAACCTTGGCTTCTATTTAGGCTTAGAAAGGCAACACATGGGAATCAAAATTGAAGGAAGTTGTACAGTGAGTGTGAGTTAAGGTTGGACAAAGAAACTGTTGAGGAATTGCAGACTCGCGTTCTTAAACGTGTCCAGATGCAGCCGTTCTGGATCCCGTTGGAGCAAACGGGTAGGTGTGGCACGTTCTCTCCTCCGTAAGGCAGTGGGCATGGGGGCAGGAGGAGTGGAGGGATCTGAGCAGTAGTAGGTGACCGGGGTCCACAGTGACATGTTCTCTGCAGAGCTTCCCAAGCCTGGCTCCTGCCATGAGTTCACATGGTTGTGTTCCGAACAATTCCAGCTTTTTCCAGGCAGTGGGAACTCCCACGAGTTTGGAGATAAGGCCTTGGTTATTACTGGGGTGGTTCCCTTTTCATTGCTCTTTCTCATTGATTTCGTTGGCTTTGGGCCTGACCTGCTCCTGGTGTTTGTGGTTTTTTTACCCCTCTGCAGAATGTCCCCAGTGAACCCCTGCGCCTGGACTACCGGACCCTGGCAGCGCTGCCCAGCAGTGGCCTGCAGAGAGGCAACCGCAGCGTGAGTGGAGGCTGAGGGCTGCTGTGGGGGGAGGCCATGGGGGGCTGTGGAGGTGGGGGTCCCTGCAGGGGAGGCAGTGAGGGGCTGTGGAGGTGGGGGTCCCTGCAGGGGAGGCAGTGAGGGGCTGTGGAGGTGGGGGTCCCTGCAGGGAGGGCCATGGTGGTTCCATTACCTGTCCTCCATCTGTGCCACAGCAGCCTCTGTGAAGCCAAACTGGGAGGCAGAACTGTGGGAGACTCAGGCAGTGAAACAGGAGGCAGCTGCGGAAGAAAGATGGGAATAAGAAAAGAAGGAGAGCAAGAGCCAGGCGGCTTTGCCTTTTGGGAAGAGAAAAGTGGCAAAGTTTGAGAAGTTGCAAAAAGCAAAGTTGGGAACAAGGCAGAAAGAAAAGCCTGGTGGGAGAGAAGGGGATGTGAGTGGGACAATTCAGTGATTTGTTGTGGAAGAAAGAGGCTCCAGAAAGCTGCCAAGGAGGGAGAGAAAGATTCTCCCCGACACAGCGATGACAGCGTTGGGTGCACAGCTAAATCACAGTAAATCCATGGTGAGATGGCGTTTTGAAAGGAGGAGGGATGAGGCTGCTGAAACCGAAAGTATTAAAAATAGAAAAAACGTAAGGCCAGGTTGGGCAGTGCTTGGAGCCATCTGTCCTGGGGAAGTGTCTACCACTGGTGGTCGAGTGGAAGTGTCCCTGCTCATGTCAGGGGGTGGGACTGGCTGGTCTGCAGGGTCCCTTCCAACCCAAACTGTCCTGAGATTCTGTGAAAGCCAAGGTTCCCCCAGGCCTGCAGAAGGTGAAGTGGCTGTGGTTGTGTGTCGTGACCAAGCCCTGTGGCTCGTGTATCATGTTGAGTATCATGACTCCTGCCCTGTGCCCTGCCTGCCAGTCCCTCATATGCAGTGGCCGAGAGAAATTCCAGATTTCACAGACTTCACAGATTACAAACTTACCTCTCTCCTGTGTTGTTTAAAATCTCACCTCTCCATCTTTTCTTCCTTTTATCTTTCCTGCATCACCCCCATTCTACTGGGTTTCTGCCTGCTCCTTCACACATCCTCAGTCTTTTTCCTTTCCTCCTGTTGCAGCAAGATCTCCCTTTGCTGTCATCATCCCATTCTGCATTCCCATTCCAGTGTTTCAGGATCATTTCTTTTACCTTTCCTGTCTCCATCTCATTCCATGCAGACAGGTCTCCTCTCCTGTTCTCTTTCCTCTGTTACTCCAGGCCTTACTCCAGTAACAGCTCTGCTTTGGCTCCAGCTCTGCCTCCTTTTGTTCCCACACTTCCCAGGTTTTGGTTTTTCCCTCTTGCTGTTCCCACAAAAAAGCAGGATCGGGAAAAGGTTTAATTTTAGCATCTCTGAGTGTAACTCAGGAGCTGGAAGAGGGGGAGAGTCAGCCCCAGGCAGCAGCTGCCTCCGTGCGGGACAGCTCGAGCGAGGTCCAGAGCGGAGCAGCATCTGGGGCTTGTGCCTTGCAGCCGGTGTCAGCCTGGGAACGCCAGGCACGGGAATGTGGGGCCGAGCACGCCGGAATGCCGCGGTGATGGGCGGCATCTATAAATGTCCCATCGCAAGGAAGGGTCCGCGGGTGCCGGTGTTTGTCCAGCTGTCAGCAGCCCTGTCTTTGCTCTGGTTTGAAAAGTACATCTGCCTGGGTCGTGAGGACAGGGAGGTTCTGGTGGTCCTTCAGGAGCTGCCCTGGCCTGTTAGGTGACTGCTGGAAGACTCAGCCAGGGTCAGTCCGGCCAGTGGAAGAGCAGGTGGGTCAGTGACAGATTGTTTATCTCTGGACAGCATCATCCAGGTGACTGGTGCTCTTGCCCTGTTCCCATCGTGGTTTTCTCTTTCTCCCTGTCTCCAGGCCAATTCTCACCACATACATTCTGCTCTGAACAGTGACTGAGTGTCTTTCACTGCCATACAGTTCCCTGTGAGGGAGCTGCAGGGAACTGTTCCTGTCCTCACCGTGGGACATGAGGATCTCTAGGGAACTGTTCTTGCTCTGGAGCAGGAGAAGGTGCAGGTCCATCTGTCCACTGTGGAACAGGAGGTGTAGATGTCTCCACTGACCACTGTAACTGTGGGTGGAATTAATGATGAAGATTCTGCAAGAATGGCCCCAGAGAAGGGAGCAGGTGGTTGTCTGTCTTGGATGGATCTATGTTGCTGCATCTGGGTCCCTTTGTGAGCAGGATTTAACGCAGGCTGATGATGAGAGGCCTGTTCTGTTTGTCCACTGTTACAAACCAAACCGAAAACTCCCCTTGGAAGCAGTGTGAGAATGCTGGTTTGGGTGATGCTCTTTGGCCATGCACCCAGTGCCCTGCAGTGCCTGGACAGAGGCTGTGGCTGCCCCGTTCCTGGAAGTGTCCAAGGCCAGGCTGGATGGGACTTGGAGCAGCCTGGTCTAGGGGAAGGTGTCCCTGCCCATGGCAAGGGGGTGGAACACAATGAGCTTTCAGGTCCCTTCCCACCCAAACCATCTTGGGATTCTGTGACCCTCTGACATTTCCCTCACAGAAGTCAAAGAGCTGTTACAGTCTCTGTCTTGTGCACTGAACAGGAATGAAAGCCAGACCCATGATCACAGCAAAATGATTGAAGTCCAGTTTTGCTTTCTGGACTATGAGAAACGGAGAAGACTTGACATATCTCAATACCAGGTCACCATGATTAGTTAATTAGCAACCTGTACTTTCTGTTCTGAATCTATTTCTCTTCAGTTTCTTGCCATTGATTCTTTTTTTTTTTCACTTGTTCATCGGATTTAAGATTGGATTTCTTGCAGTGCCAGGGAGGATGCAGGGTAGCACATGTCTGTCCCGTCTGCAAGCTGGGAAAGCTCGCTGCATCGCCCAAATTTTTGCTTACCCAAAATAGAAATTGTGGCTTGTCTGACAGGAATAGCCCCAGTGAGGCCGGGGAGCGAGGAATCCCACACCAGGACACGCTGCAGCAGGAGCTGGAGCTCACAGCAGGACGCAGATCCAGCCCAGTTCCAGTCGGGTCCAAGAACAAAATAGGGATTGAGGCTCCCCATCCACTGTGAGGCATTATGGCACTCTGGGGAAAAGGGGTTAGAAGTAGGGTTTCAACACTCAAAGGTCACGTAGCCACAACCACCGAGTTTCTCAGGGTAGCACAGGCTTCACTGATGAGGAAACACGATATGAGCCAAGGCTCTGCCAACCACAGAGGTTGGGTTGGGGTTTAGGGGAGGGCCTCTGAAATTCCTGAGCCTCCCAGCTGCCATTGTAGTCACCAGCCCACCCTTGAGAGCTATTTTGGTGACCACTGCCATGACACTGGAGCTGAAGAATGTGCTCTGAGCGGGAGAGGTCTTTCTGCTCCCTGAAGGCACTTGGATGGAAGCTTTGGTCTTTGCTCTCTGACTGTCACTGCTCCCCTAAGGAAGGCTCTGGCTGGGGTAACAAACTCTCTTCTATGGCATTAAGAGGAAGGGTCGGGGCTTCATTCGGGCTGTGAGCACTGAGCCCCAGCAGAGCTGGGACTGCCTCAGTCCTGCCATCAGCAAGAGCCACCCAAAGGGTCTGTGCTCTGTCCGCTGCACTGAGCTCTGGTGTTTCGGGTGTGTTGTGGTGCAGTGGGGCTGATAGAGCATGTTCACCTGGGCAGGTGTGGTGGAAGTGCACGGGGTGGGTGTTGTGTGACTGTGTGGCAGCGCTGGGGTGACAGCAGAGGCTGGGCAGTAGGTGGTGGGGCTCAGTGAAGTGGGGGTTGAACTGGATGATCTCCAGAGGTGCCTTCCAACCCCTGGTATTCTGTGATTCTGTGTGCTGAGGTGAGCGGGGGGGACGTGTGCTTGTGCAGGTGCTGGACCTGAGTTTGGCTGGTGAGCAGCTGCGGGAATGTGTGTGAGCTGGAGGAGTGCAGGGAGTGCTTGTGTCTGTCAGTTCCCCAGGGTATGTGTGCACGGCAAGGTCCTCTCCTGGAAGTGACACTGGGGGTCACAGACTGGTGGTAGAGCAGGAGAGAGGGTCGGGATGGTGTGTGGGCATTAGCACTGGAATTCTCTCCCCTGTCCTTCAGCAGCTGCTCTGTATTTTCTCCCTCCTCTTCTTCACTCTGTTCTTCTTACTTCTCTCTGATCCCTCTGTTTTCCTCTCAGCCCGTTCAGTGTGCTAAGCCCAGCTCCAGCATGGAGGGTGACTGCACGGTGCTGTCCCTGCCCACGGCACGGGACAGCCGGGAAGCGTCCCCGGACCCAGCGGCAGGCGCGACCGGGCCCCCCCGGCACCCCGCGCCTCCCCACCAGCACACGAGCGGGGCACAACAGCCCCGGGGAGACGAGCAGGACCCCGTGGGGTGTCCCTTGTCCCAGGAGCAGCTGCCAGAGACGCCAGAGTGTTTGATCGACTCGCAGCCCATCCCCTTCAGTGAGAACCCCTTTGTGGTGGCCAACCGCAGGGGCAAGGCCACAGGCACGGCTGGCCTGGGGGGGCCTCCCCTGGGCTATGGCAGGGGGGGCGTGCTGAAGACCAGCCTGTACTCCAAGGCAAGCAGCGTGTAGCGTGTGGCATGCACTCACACAGTCGGGCCACTGCACCCTACTAAACCCCGGTGCCGGGCAGCACGGCGCCCGTGGGCCGGTTCCCCCACCCTGCGTGCCCCCAGCGCTGCCTGCAGGGGCCATCGGTCCCCAGCGGTCAGTGTGTCCATCCTCCAGCCACTGATGCACCCTGGCGATGGCGACATGCACCGCCAAGCCCCGCTGAGGGGGCAGGATGGCGTCTGTGACTTCCCTGCTGTCCCTCTGGGTCTGGCTGGGAGCAGTGGCGTCCTGCCTGCTCAGCTGGCGGCGGGGAGCTGGCAGGACTAGGAGAAGATCAGTGCTGGTGCCACACTCCTGTTCTGGGCTTGAACACAGCCCTTCCGAGACATCTGAAATGCACAGTTGATTTGCAGCCCAGGAGCTGCTCCTCCGAGTGACACTATTCAGTAGATTAAGACTTTGGAATTTCAAGGGAGAGCTTTGCTTTCTGCTCTGGGAAATCTGTTTGTATTTGACATTCCTGCTGTTGCACAGGGAACCTGTGGTGGAGCAGGGACTAGACCCAAAGATGCCATCCTCCAGATGAGCATCATGTTGCTCCCTTCTTCTTCCTTTTTCAGCCTTTTGGGAGGTCTGAAAAGCAAACCAGCCCCATACACAGAGGATAAACCAACCAATCAACAGACCCAACCCTCAGCTGTAGTGATCTTGGAGGTGTTTTAATTCCTTGGTAGGGATTCCACAGGCGTGTAGCCAGGTGAGCTTAGAGCAAGGTGTCTGGAATCTGTGCTCCAGCACAAGACTCAGGCCACTTCAGGCTTGCTCTGTCAGAATACTGTTGCCCAAGGCTGACCTGAATCAACAGAGCATGTGCGTGGCTGTGGTATTCCCAGTGGCTGGGAACTGCAGGTTTGCCTGAACAGTTCCCTAAATCCCAAATGACCTGCTTCTTCCTTAAGGCATTTGAAATACTTCTGAGGCGTGCTCCTCTGTTCCGCAGTCGGAGGGCAGGTGGTTCCTGGCACGCTGCTCTCTGCTCAGCTCTTGGCCGGCTCAGCTGAGCGTTGGTGCCAGAGGTTCCTCTGGAAACGAGGAGAGCCCTGTCTCCCTCCAGCCAGGAATGGCTTTTTTTGCTCAGTGCAGCAGGAGGTTTGCCTGGGCCGTGACCCTGCCTGTGAGTGCTGAGAGGAGTCAGGGAAGAGGATTCCTGGGACGTGCTGTGAGCCAGAGGCTGTAACCTGATCCAGCTGGCCTCGCAGGGCATTGGGATGTGATCCTGGTTCCAGTGTTTAACGTCATTCTCTTGCTGTTTCTGGCGCTTTTTGGCATGTGCCAGCTGCTGCTGGGCCCTGCTAACCTTGCTCCCTGGGGAAGGGCCGTGGCTGGAAGTCCAGGGTGCCCCACGCCTCCTGGGCTGTACAGATCCCCTCCTGCTGTCGAGCTTTGTCTTGAGCTTTGTCTTCTCTCTTTCAGGCTCCTGTGGGCGAGTCTGGGACAGGAAATTCCAGGCGTGAAACCCCCTATTCTCCCAATAATCCGCAGGTGAGACTGTCCCCAGGACAGGTGATATGGGAAAGGCAGGGAGGCGCTTCAGGGATAAAGGACAGAGGTTGCTGAGGGCAATTTCCATCCTCAAGTGACACCCTCAAGGTGGGGGGGATCCATCACAGCAGGCAACCAGAGAGCCAGAGAACTCCCTCCTTCAAAATGTCTCAGAGAGTCAGGAGGGTAATTAGCTGGTCATAAATGAGCTCTGAGGGCCTTCTCCCTGGACATTCGTATTCATTTTATGATCTCTGAACTTTCCTTTTCGATATCTGAGTCTTTGATCACCCTGTCCATCCCATGGCAGGAGGTGTCACAGCTCAGCTGAGCCTTTTGAAGTGAAATGAACTTAAATAGATTTTTAAATTTTCCCTTTACAGTTGTTGCCTACTACTGGGTTTTATATTGGGGGCTGGAGTGAAATGTCAATCGTACTTTGTTCTCTGTCCTTAGTCATTTTGGGTCTGTTGAGCTCCTTTTGGAGTCCAGCTGCTCTCCCCACCAGCTCTGGCACTTCCCTGGTCCTCAGTGAACCATTTCAGTGCTCGGAGCTGGACAGGAGCTCTTGGGGTGAACAGAATCACCTTGGGGTGAGGTGACTGCTGGCATGGGCTTACGAGAAGGGTCAGGACCGTGTAGGAAGCAGTAGGAGCAGCGCTTCAGTCCATCTTCTGTTGCTTCTCAGCCTGTCTCCCTCAGTTCTTGGATCATTTAGAACTGAGTGTTCACCAGGAGCTCAGCAAGGTTAGAGGACACTGTTATAGCTAAACTATTTCAGTGCACTTTGTTCCAGCTGCGTTTCCCTATTTGCATTTCTGACAGCAGCTGGGTTATTTGTCAGTTTTCCTTTTACCATAAGTGCCATTTTTCTTTGAGATTGGTTTTCATAGAATCCCAGGATGGTTTGGGTGGGAAGGGACCTTCGAGACAGTCTCATCCCAGCCCCTTGTCATGGGCAGGGACACCTTCCAATATCCCAGGTTGCTCCAAGCCCTGTCCAACCAGGCCTTGGACACTTCCAGGGATGAGGCAGCCACAGCTTCTCTGGGCAACCTGTGCCAGAGGCCTCACCACCCCTGAAGGAAAAAATCTCTTCCCAAAATCTCATTTAATCCC
>VZRR01009073.1:86421-152540 GCA_013398015.1 Oreocharis arfaki
GTGGGCAGTGGTGTGGCTCTTTCAGGTGGCCGCACACAGCCCGGGGGGACAGCACAGCCCTGAGCAAAGGTCCTTCCGTGAGAGGCAGAAGTATTTTGAGATTGAAGTGAAGCAGCAGCACCTGGACAAGCCTCCCAAGCGTGTGTCCTTGGTGGGGGAGGATGACCTGAAGAAAATGAAAGAGGAGGAAGGTACGTAGGAATATGTGCACAGAAATTTCTCCTGTTACGTGATTCCTTTCCCATGGAAATGCAGCACTTCCAGAAGCCCTTGGGTGGTTATTGTCAGGCCTGGGAATAATGTGAAGGAAGTGAATGTTGAAGAATTCTGTGGATGCTCCACTGATGCTTTCTGGGTTGGTGGAAGTGCTGTCGTTTCAGGGTGTCCTGTATCATGGAACCACAGAATGGTTCAGGTTGGCGGGACTTCAAAGCCCGCTCAGTCCTGCCTCCTGCCATGGGCAAGGCCACCTTGCATTAGACCAAGGTACTCCAAGCTCCATCCAGCCTGGCCTTGGACACTTCCAGGGATGGGGCAGCCACAGCTTCTCTGGGCAGCCTGTGCCAGGACCCTCACAGGGAAGAATTTCTTCCCAAGATCCCATCTATCCCTGCCCTCTGACAGCAGGAAGCCCTTCCCCTTGTGCTGTCACTCCAAGCCCTTGTCCGAAGTCCCTGTCCTGCTCTCCTGGAGCCCCTGTAGGTACTGAAAGCCTGCAATAAGTTCTCCCTGCAGCCTTCTCTTCTCCAGCCTGAACAATTCCAGCTCTCACAGCCGACAGGGCAGAGGGGCTTCAGCCCTCGGAGTATTCCCATGTCCCTCCTCTGCACTCTCTGCAGCAGCTCCAGGTCTGCAGTTGGCAAACCCTTCAGTAACATTTTTAAAGCCACTGCAGACAGTGAGTGTGTGCCAGCTGCACCCTCAGGCAGGGCTGGCAGCAGAGCTCTCAGACTCTCGGTGCTCACTGTGCTGCCTTAGGTTTGCAGTAGGAGGTAAATTGCTGCTCTCGCTTTTGATGTAACTTCCTCCTGCTTGAGAGTTGTTTTAGGAGGTGATGAGGCACAATGTGAAGTGGAAAAAAGAGTTTTTACTGAACACTCCAGCCGCTCCTCTCCAAATCATACCTGGAGCTGGCACTGTGCTGTCCCAGCTGTGGAACCTGGTTAAATTTCATGTCATTAATGGTTGCCCAATGCTCCAGCCTGTCTGGATCCTCCTGCAAGGCCTCATGGCCCTTGAGAGAGTCACCAGCACCTCCTTGTTTGGCATCATCAGCAAAGTGTTACTGTTGCATTCAGCTCCCACAGCCAGATAAAAGTATTAATAAAAATCTTGCCCAGAACTGGCCCCAGGCCTGAGCCCTGAGGAGCACCCCTGGGGACTGGTAACCTGCAGGACACCTGCCTCAGAGAGCCGCCTGCTCTCTGTCTGCTTGTGTCCCTGACCCTCTTGTGACTTGTGTTCACCAGCAGAATGGTTCCCAGGGCCACTGCCACGTGTGGGGCCCATCCCCAGCACCCCAGGCCTCGGTTCCTCCCAGGCCAGCGGGGAGATGCAGACTCCCAGGGCTGTTCCCTCTGGGAGAAGGGCAGAAGAGACTGTACTCAGTTCCCAGATTGAGAATGAGAACACTGGGCATGAGGAGCTGCTGGAAGTCTGCTCCTGGAGTGTCCAGGAATGGAAGCTTGGTGGATAAGGAAGGAGGGACTGAGGAAACGATGCAGAGTTTGTTTCATCTGGAGCATTAGTGGAAGTGTGGAGGAACAAAGGTGTCCATGGAGAGGGAATGGACTGAAACCAGCCCAGACTTGCAGGGATGAGGAGCATAAGGACCTGCCCAGAGGTCCCATCCTTGGGGGTTTGGTGTAAGGACCTGCCCAGAGGTCCCATCCTCGGGGGGTTCAGTGTAAGGACCTGCCCAGGGGTCCCATCCTTGGGGGTTCAGTGAATGCTTTGTGGTGTCAGCTGGCTCCTGTCTCCCTTGGCAGCCCGCAAGCTGCANTAGGGGGTGTGGTGTAATGACCGGCCCAGAGGTCCCATCCTCGGGGGGTTCAGTGTAAGGACCTGCCCAGGGGTCCCATCCTTGGGGGTTCAGTGAATGCTTTGTGGTGTCAGCTGGCTCCTGTCTCCCTTGGCAGCCCGCAAGCTGCAGCAGCAGCGAGCCCTTCTGCTGGAGGAGGAAGCCGAGGAGGATGAGGAGGTGAGGCAGGTGCCCGAGGCTGTGCAGTCCAGCATCATCATCGAGGGCGTCGAGTACAAGGTCGAGAGGCTGAATGGAAGGAGCATCCAGGCTTCAGCAGCTCGGTAAGACAGGAGCACAGGCAGCCCTGCACCACCCACGTGTCAGAGGTGTCCCAGGAGTTCTCAGGGAAGAGGGCTGGGCAAGATTTCCTCTTCAGCACAGAGAAGGCCAAGTTTCCCAGCTCGCTCTTGTCAGGGAACAGCTCCTTCAGCTGCACCCGACGGGATGTAGAGAGGTTGGTTTTTAGAGAGGGATGATTCAAGATAAGCTGAATGATAAAGCGATGCTAAAATAGAAGGTTTGGGGTTTTTTTAGGCTTTTGTTTCCCTGTTCTCTGAGACTTGGCCTCCAGGTTACCTTGATGGTTTTTTCCTAATTCTTGGGCATAGAACTGAGGAATGAGAAAAGGGTCCTCAAAGGCTCCAGATAAACTAAGAATGCACTGGAGTGAAGCTGAAGCTGTCCTTATCTGCCTTTGAAGCCTTTGGGACAGACATTCTCCTCTCCACAAACACTTTTCAGTCACAGTGGCAGAACACACCCTGGCATGTGGAATCTCATTTCTCTCTGTTGTTTCTGCCCAGTCTCAGTTGAGGAACTTCTCACATAATGATGCCCTGAGACTTTCCTTGCCCCTCCTGTGCTGAGGCAGCTGCAAGGAGGAAAGCATTCATATGCAGCTCCTTGGTTCTCTGGGAAGTCTCACTTAACCCTCCTGTTTTCATACTGAAACACGGGATGCTGAAGAACAGCTGGATCCATCAGATGACTTTCAGTTGCTTGTTATTTATGTCTGAATGCAGGGGAGGCCATGGAAGGGACTGAAGTTGTGTTTCTTGAAATATTTCTCATGCTGGAAGAGAAAGTGAAGTTTAATTAAAATAAACTTCAGCAGTAAAAATCAGGGCTGAGTATCACTTTATAGTGATATAGTGATCACTTTATAGCTGAACACCCCCAGCTCTCCCAGCCAGGTTCCAGCCCTCAGGGCAGCTCCAGGGCCCGTCTCGTGGAAGAACTTGTAATGATCAAATTAATCTGTTAATGAAGGTATAAAATCAGGATCAGGTGACTAGTGTTTCCAAGGTGAATCTTTCTTGGGCTCCTCTGTTTGCAGTCCCTTTGTGCCACATCTAACAAACCCAAGTGTGAGGTCCAAGTTCCCAGGACTGAAGGGTAAGATCCAGAGGAAAAGAAAGCCCAACAAATAGTTTTATTAGAAAAACTGAGGAAAAACTTTTATGTGTGCATGTGTTAGTGGCTGGCTGACCTCCTGCTGCAGGAAATGGGCTCTGATATCAGTGTGGACATGCAGGAGATCCCCACAGGAATGCTCACAGCAGTGGTGGACAAGCTGCTGAGCAAAGCCATGGAGGGGTGTGACTTCACCCTGGCCCAGTTGTTGCTTTCTGGGGCTGGACCTGTCCCACCCTTTGCTGGGTGGGCAGCCTGTGGTGCTGCAGTTCACAGGGGTTTTTCCTCCAGGCCCTTGGAGCTCAGTGAGAACAGCAGCTCACAGAGGAATTCCCTGGAAGAGGGGATCAAGTCTGAGCAGAGAACCAACTCCACGTCTGGGTGAGTGGGGCTGCTGGGGCAGGGGCTGGGTAGTTCCTCCTTTTTTAGCAGCCAGGGGCTGCAAAGGAGGGATTTGGTGGAGGAAGGGAAACTGATCAGACCCAACTTCATAGAATCCCAGGATGGGCTGGGTTGGAGACACCTTCAAGACCATCTGGTTTCAAGCCCCTGCCGTTTGGGGGTTGCTCCAAGGACAGTCAGTCCAAGCCCGGTCCAGCCAGAAACTCCGTGAAGAAACTCTCCTGCGCCCTGTGTCCCCCCACACCCCACGGCAGGCTGTGGATGTGGCACTGGGCTGGGGATTGGAGCTGCCCCTCCCGGGCAAGGGAGCTGTGGTGGCCCTGGCCAGCCTCCTCTGACCGCTTCTCTCTCTGCCCAGGCTGAGCCCGTCGCTCCTGGGCATGGCGGATCCCGGGGCTCCGGTGCGGACGGCCAAGGCCGAGCGGCGGCACCAGGAGCGGCTGCGGATGCAGAGCCCGGAGCTGCTGAGCGGGCAGGAGAAGGAGCTGTCTCCCGCAGAACGCCGGGCTCTGGAGGCAGAGAAGCGAGCCATGTGGAGGGCAGCACGGTGAGCCAGAGCTTCGCTGCTCCTGCGCTGGGCCAGAGCAGGGGAGCTGCCGTGTGTCTGGGGCCTGAAGGGAATAAACCCAGGGAACAGGGGGCCCTTTCAAAGGCAGGTGGTGAGGGAGGTTATGTAGGATCTGTTGGAGCTGTGCAAAGCGCTGGTGGCTTGGCTGAGCTTGTCCACTTCTGTCAGCACCCAGGGGAGAGGGCGCCCAGGTTCCCGCAGTGCCTGCACAGCCATGGACACGGGGAGTTCACGATGAGCACCGCCACAGCTGCGTGTTGTGGTGGTGTGTTCCTTCCCTCAGCCTTCTTCCTAACCCATGTAAAATGGTCTTACTGAAGCTGCAAGGGCACATATCCAAAGGAATTTCGTATTTCCAGTGTTGCTGGGCTGGAAATTGTGCTGCAGCCAAGACACTGGCAGGATGAGGCCATTCTTACCCACAGGAGCTGTTCCATCCGCTATGAAAGAGTGACTAAAAATTGTTCTGGAAGAAAGAAAACTTCCTAAGTCAGAACTTAAAACTTGAAGCTAGTCCAGATGTTTGCTGTGTCATAGAATTCCTTCCAAAAATCAGTCAGGCTGCTCCTGTAACTAATGGTAGTTTTTCTTCTCCTGACATTCCTGTAGGAGACATTCAAAGGAGTCCGAACTGTCTCTTTTGGGGTTTGGATGAGGCTTGGAGAGGAGCAGGGTTTTAGATAAGACTGGAGGGATCACGGCGGGCTGTGATTCCACTTAGCAGTTCCAGTGTTGGTACTTGATTTGGATGATCAGGGGGCTGTTGCTCACTCCTGGGGAGGCTCTGAGAGTGGAGAAATGCAAAGCGGATCCTCAGCGAGAGCTGGACTGATGTTCTGGGGCTTTGAGCAAATTTTCTCTGAGATTGGTCTTCACAGAATCCCAGGATGGTTCGGGTGAGAAGGGACCATCACGACCATCCAGTCCCACCCCTGCCATGGCCAGGGACACCTTCCACTATCCCAGGGTGCTCCAAGCCCTGTCCAGCCTTGAACACATCCAGGGATGGGGCAGCCACAGCTTCTCTGGGCACCCTGTGCCAGGGCCTCACCACCTTCACAGGGAAGAATTCCTTCCCAACATCCCATCTAACCCTGCCCTCTGGCAGTGGGAAGCCATTCCCCCTTGTGCTGTCCCTCCAGGCCTTTGTCCAAAGTCTCCCTCCAGCTGTCTTGGAGCCTCTTTAGGGACTGCCTTGCTCTGCCATGTCCTTCCTTGAGAGGTTGGAGAGACCACCGAGTTCCTTGTGCTGCAGGTGCTGGGAGAGGGCTGGAATCGCACATCTCTGTGTCAGGAAAAGCTCAGTGTGAAATAGTGCCAAAATGAGCCATCAGTGTGACCCTGTGCAAGCACCACAGGGTCAGACATCCTGCACAGACTTAGTCTTGGTCTTCAGACCTCCTGCCAGGCTTGTCCTGGAAATCCACATCCCTGTGCTTGGCGGGGAGTAGTGCCCAATCTGCCATCCCTTCCCAATGAGACATGGAAGGGTTTCATGCTCCCTCTTGCCTCCACTTCCCAGGTTCATTCCTCACATGATGGGGAATGCTTTGAGATCCCTTAGCTCTGATCCATGACTGAGCACGAATGTATCTAAGGAATGCTGTAATAGAAGCTTTGTTTAAGATGGGTGTCAAAGGGAGAAACAGGATGTTGTCCATGCAGAGTTCTGGAAGCAGAGTCCGTGCAGGGACACTGCTGATGTCCCAGGTGTGCAGCTCCAGTCCCGGGCCTTGGCTCTTCCAGGAACTTGGCACTGCCAGCAGATAAACCTGAAAAATGCTGTCAGGGGAGAGGATGGCTTTAGGTGATGTGATGATATGGTTTCCTCCTGTAATGTTACCATTCGTCTGCCCGTGATCTTGGGCCAGCTGGGATGTGGCTGGAGTTGCTCAGGGCACAGTAAAGGTTTCACGTGACACTGTAGGAGGGTTAGAGAGTGTGGAGCACCAGGGGTTTGTGGGCAGAAGAGAGATCTCTATCTCAAACCTTCAGTCTCTTTTAAGTGTGTTTTGTCCACAAAAAGGCTAGCAAAAGAAGAGCCTTCCCGAGGAGGGAATACCTGTCAAGGAGAAGCTGCTTGGGCTGTCAGATCCAGCCTTTCTGGGTTTAAGTTTGGCAGATCGGGGCTTCAGCTCCACTTGCTTTCCAGTGCCGAGGCACAGCTTTTTGTGCAGTTCTTGGAGAGGTGCCTGGCTGATGCTTTGGGCAGGAATCAGTCAGTCACCACAACGTGCTCCTCTTTGTAAGACAAGGAGGGACTATTCCCTGCTGCCACAGATCGCCCAGGAGGATCCAGTGGTCTCAGGGTCCCTCTTCCCTAGCTCTGGAACGGGCACAATGATGTGATCAGGTCCTGTCTCCAGAGGCCCCTGTGCTGCAGGGGAAATTCTGCTCTGCCCCCACACGGGGCTCAGCCCCACTAACCCATGTTCTCTCTGAGTGCCGCTGGGTTTGTTCCTCCCTTTCTAATCTCCTGTCT
Source organism: Oreocharis arfaki (assembly GCA_013398015.1). Lineage (NCBI taxonomy): Eukaryota > Metazoa > Chordata > Aves > Passeriformes > Paramythiidae > Oreocharis > Oreocharis arfaki. The sequence continues at coordinate 93,310 of VZRR01009073.1, forward strand.
TCTGCTTCTTTCCAGTTCTCTACTCTGTGCTGTCACTCGTGACCCCATCAGTTTGCACCTACTTGGGCTTTCCTTGTTCTCCCTGTGTCATCAGTGCTCTGCCAGGATGTGTGATGCCCCTCCTTCCCCCCCGGCACCCCTCGTGCTCTGTTGAGACACACACAGAGACCCATGTTACACACGTGTTCTGGCCATACACAGCCTGGCACAGAGCCACGGAATCATGGAATAGATGGGTTGGAAGGGACCTTAGAGCTCATCTGGTTCCACCCCCTGCCACAGGCAAGGACACCTGCCACTATCCCAGGATGCCTTGGACACTTGAAGGGATGGGGCAGCCACAGCTTCTCTGGGCAGCCTGTGCCAGGGCCTCCCCACCCTCATCGGGAAGGATTTTATCTCGGTATCCCATCTAACCCTGCCCTCTGGCTGTGGGAAGCTGTCCTCCCTGTCCAGCACTCCAGGCCCCTGCGCCCTGGGAAGAGGGAGGTTCAGAGGCTCTGGTGCACACAGAGGGGGAAGTGCCCAGCCGGGCCTGGGAGCATTTGGGCAGTTTTCCTCCCCCACACCCGCTGGTGTAGGAACACACTCACCCTCAGTTACACGTGTCCTCGGACAAAAACTGTGTCGTGCTTGGCCGTTTTGTTCCCCTTTGCCCATGGTCCAGCAGAGGTGCCGAACACATGACCAGTGTGCACTGAGAGCTATCCCTCGTGTGCCACTCGCCCCCCGTGCCCCACACCCCTCAGGCTGACTCACACTCACACTTTAACTACCTCACAGCCTTTCCTGTGGGCCTGAAGTTGTTCCTGGTCCCCTCCCAGCGCAGGGGAAAGGCAGCTCTGGATGTGGAGGCTCTGAGGCTGATGCTCCTGGGCACAATCCCACATTGCCCCCAGGGGTTCCTGCTGCCTCAGCAGTGGCCGGGGTTGGGCAGGATCAGATCTGAGACCCAGTTTAGCCAAGGCTGCCCCTGTGTCAGACCCGTATTTCCCCTCACCAGGGTATGTTCCTGTATCTGTTTCTCTCTTTTCCTGTGCTTGTCTGCTGCAATGTTCATCACCATCATCTCTTCCTCTTCCTCCTCCTCCTTCTCCTCTTCCTTTTCCTGCTCCTCCTCCTCAGATCCTCAGCTCTTGAAGACAGTATTAAACAGTACGAGCAGGATCTGGCCAGGAAGCTGTACCAGTCCCGGCAGTGGGCACCTGCTCCTGGGGCCAGGCCAGCTCAGATGTCTAGCCCAGTGCAGAGTCACGCCTCAAGAATCCCTGGGTCAGGAGGCCAATCCAGGTGTGCACAGTCCCCTCCCCACAGCTGCATGCTCCTGTCTGTGTCCCCGTGCCCCACTGGGGCCTCCTGGGGCAGGAGGACGTGGGAGTGGTCTCTGGTGTCCATTGCCCAGAGAACAAGGGGGGATGCTGGGGCTGTCTGATGGGGAGAAAGGAACAGACGTCTCTGAGGGCTGGGCCCACTTTTCCACAGCTAGTTCACGGAATCCCAGAGTGGGGTTGAAGGCACCTTAAAGATCAGGGACACCTTCCACTAGACCAGGTTGCTCAGGGTCCCATCCAGCCTGTCCTTTCACGATCTCCTGATGGCTGAGGAGGGGTAAGGTGCAACACACTGAGCACAGAAGAGAGTAAAGCCCCCGAGGACTGATCCTGCTCGTGTGATCCTTGCAGTTCTGTCCCCAGCGCGGGTCACTGTCCTGTTGTGTGGCACCTCTGGGACTGCCCTCAGCTTCTCAGTGTGTTGATCCATAGCTTCAGGCTCTGTCTGTTTGGCACATGTGATCACGTGTGTGTTTTGGGATGGCAGCCAACCCAGCTGTCCTCCTGCCTGCCTCGGGGACCCTCGGGGGCTTTGTTCCACCCGTCTGCGCCCAGCCCGTGGGCTCTGGCACTGCGCTGCTGCGCACGGGTGGCACGCGTCCCCTCGCCCACCGGGCAGTAACTGATGGCTTTTCTCCCCACCCCATTCCTGAGACAGGATGAAATCACTGGAACAGGATGCTCTTAAAGCCCAAATGGTTATTGCCAAGTCCAAGGAGGGGAAGAAACGCAGCACGCTGGAGCAGCTGGCAGAGTCACCGTCGCCCGCTCCGACGCCGTCTCCAACGCCGCTGGAAGGTACTGAACGGCTGTTGCTGCCTCCAGGGGAAACAGGCAGCGCTCCTTGAGCTTAACCTGCTCGGAAGCAGAGCTGTGGGAAGCAATTCCCTCCTTCAACCTGGCTGGAGGGTCCTTGGGGGCATGTGGCATCTCTCAGCGTAGGGGATGGGCCTCAGCTGTAGAATGTGTAATAGCACCTGAGGCAGAGGTGAGGTTCCAGGGAGCCAGGGTGGAAACACAGCCAGCATCCTGATGTTCTGAAAAAGCAGTAAGGAGGTGTTTGTTGGGAGGGCAGAAGGCAGGGTCTGCCCTCAGCGTGGTGTGCAACAGAAATGCTGCTGAGTGGAAGGAGCTGGCTCAGGGGTTGTGTCACCCAGCCAGCAGGTCACTGACTGTGCTCCTCTGTCACCTCTTGCAGACTGCAGCCCCAGGAACGTCACTTCCCCGGGAAGGCTGGTATGATATTCTCCTGCTTGCTTTTTTCACCTTTCCCAAATCCTGGGATTCCCAGGCTGTGCCTGGGAGCCGTGGGTCCCCACTTAGTCCTTGAGCCAGGCCTGGCTGCGTGGTGCAGGGAATGGTGAGGAGGTCAGTGCATGGAACTTGGCCAAACTCCTGGCTAGAGGCACCCCCTTTATTGCAGCTCCCATGTGATATCTGCTTTCTGTTTCTCTATTTTATTATGTTGTCCTTTCCTTAGTTCTTCCCCTCCTTGTTCAGAAAGCCTTTCACCATGCTCAGAGGGCCTTTCCCCGGGTTCAGAAAGCCTTTCACCATGCTCAGAGGGCCTTTCCCTGGGTTCAGAAAGCCTTTCACCATGCTCAGAGGGCCTTTCCCTGGGTTCAGAAAGCCTTTCACCATGCTCAGAGGGCCTGTCCCCGCATTCAGAAGGCTTTTCACCATACTCAGAAGGCCTGTCCCCAGGTTCAGAAGGCCTTTGCCTGGGTTCAGAAGGTCTTTCCCTGAGTTCTGAAAGCCTTTCACTTCACTTCAGGGACTTTGGCCCCATGTTTCCTCAACAGCACAAAACAGGCCGCCTGCTGCAATCAGCATTTTCCTTTCCCTAACCCTGAGTAAATGCCACGGGACATTGTTGCACAGAACTGTAAGAATTGGTGAGACCAGACCAGGGAAAGCAGGGGGGGAGCAGCTGCACAGAGGGAACCTTGTCCTGCCAGGTCACCCCATAATGCAGCTCTGGATTGAAATTCCGACTGTGCTCCAGCTATCAGGAGTCTTGCCATGAATTTCCCCCCAAAAATAGGTTTCCTACCTGACTTGGTGTGCGTTAGCATTGCACTGGAGCACATGATGTTTCCTCTATGACTCAAAACCCCTGTCCTGACACCAGAAGAGCTCCAAAGGCAGAGTCCCAGGGATGCCCCGTGCTCCAGGCTCTGTCCAGGCACTGCTGCCTCTCCCTGAGGACGTCCCTTTGCTTCTGCTGTGATCTCTGCTTAGATTGCTCAGCTTGCTGCTGCTTCTCCATCCGTTTCTCTCCCCTCACTCTCTCTTCTGTTTCTTCCCTTCTGCTGTCTCTTCTAGTCAATGTCTGAAAAGAAGTTTGACTACCGGGAATTTGCTGCTATTCCTTCCTCCAAACCTGTTTACGAAATCCAGGTATAAACTGCATGCTGAGCCACCTTTAGAGAAGTCAGGACTTGGTTTGGTGGAAGAGCTGAGGCTGAGGGATTTGGGAAACCCCTTTGCAGAGGCCTTGCTGTGTAGGGGCAGTGACACCAGTCTTGCTGAAAACCGAGGGCTGAAAACTGAGGCCTTATTGGAGGCTTCAGCCAAGTGGAATTAGGAAAAAGGTTGGTCCAGATGGTTTTAAAATGAATGACAAAAGCTTTGCAGATATAAAACAACTGCATCTTCACTGGAATGGCTCCTGAAATATTTTTAAGTGAAAGATGAGAACTAAAAGGGAAGAAAAATTTACAGAAATAATGGCTAGCAAATGCCAAATTGGAGCAGATGTGAACTTCCAGCTGGGATGTGTCTGGTGTCCTGCCCGAGGAGCAGCTGGGCTGCCAGTTCTCAAGTTGTAGTTCTGCTGTCAGTGAGCTGTGGAGTAAACATCTGGTTCTGAGGGTGAATGCCGTGGTGAGGTGCTTCTCCTTCCTGAAATGGCCCATTTTCAGCTGCTTTGTCATGGAATCCCAGCTCTGGAGGTGATCCTGACCCCTAGCCCCTGCTTTGGGGCCACTGGAACCAATCTTCTAGGGCTGGGAGCTGTAACTGCCTGGGTCAGTCACTCACTGATGGCATTCGTGGCAGCTGACTTGAGCAGGTACCCTGTGTCTGAATGGTTTTGGGTGGGTTTTTTCAGTTTTATGTACTGACAGAGAAGCAGATACCCGTGTGTGGAGAGCCAGCAGGCACTGCCACATTGGGCTTCACCTCACTGTGGGGACACAGAGGTCCTGGCCCAAGGTGTGTCATTCCAAAGGCGGGCTGGCTGGGGCAGAGCTGTGGTTTAAGGATTCTCAGGCAGTTTTACATTATTTGATGTCCCTTGTGGCATTGCTCTGCCCTTGGAAGTCATTCATCATTTTCTTGGAGTGCCTTCCTTTGGGATGTGCCCCTCTCCAGGTTCTATTCCAGGCGAGTTGGGGGACTGGCTGCTTGAGCCCCGTGGCAGCTCCAGACTACCCAGTTTCCCCAGGTGCAGCACTGGGTCTTTACATACAGCTGAGAGGGTCCCTCCAAAGGAGGCTGTATCCCAAATCCTCAGGCAGTGTCTGTGGGCCTCTCAGCAGTGCAATAGTTCATAGAATCCTGGGATGTTTGAGGCTTGGAAGGACCTTAAAGCCCATCTCATTGCCCCCCTGCCACGGGCAGGGACACCTTCCGCTGTCCCAGGGTGCTCCAAGCCCCGTCCAACCTGGCCTTGGACACTCCCAGGGGCGGGGCAGCCACAGCTTCTCAGGGCACCCTGTGCCAGAGCCTCACCACTCCCAGGGAAAGATTTCTCTCTCATATCCAATATAAATCTCCCCTCTTTCAGCTTAAAGCCTTTTTCTTCACTCTTTACACTTTCTGCCTTCTGTGTTACTTCCTCTCCTTCCATCACACGGGTCAGGCAGTGGATGCTTGGCTCAAGCACGAGGGCTTGGTGCTGGAGTCCCTGCGGCCATGCCCCGGCTGCGGCAATGCCAGTGCCTGTGAGGGCAGCAGGGTCTCTGTAGGGTGTTGGAAGGCTGGAGGTGGGGAATTACTGGGCACGAGTGTTGGAGGTGTGGATGATCACATTTGCTGTTCTCTTCCAGTCGCCTGATGCAGCTGATGACCTCAGATACGTCGATGACCGAAATAACTCAGGTAAGCCCAGGCCAAAGGCGTCATCGCTGTACCACTCGCTCTCTGCCGTGGCTCTGGAGGGTTCCCTTTGCTTGTGGAACCACCCTGAGGACTTCACCTTCTGTTGCTTGAAGCAATGTCATGTTTTGTTTGTTCTAGAATGAAAACTCCGCGCTCATCACGTTCCTTTTGGGTAGGATACTTGCATTGTGCTTCAGTGATGACTAATTTTCCCAGTGTGGTGTGTTACAAGCATGCCTGGTTTTCTCCAGTTCTGTGTCCTGGAGTAGAGTGGTAATGGGATGTGGCAGGGGAGTTTTGGCCTCTGCCACCTGCTGCAGGTGCATGACGTCCATTGTTCAGGGGCTGTCTTGTGCCCCTTTTGCTGGAACAGGGAATCATGCAGGTGAATTCATCCTGGTGCACACTTGGAGCAGTTGGTGCTCCAGGACCCGCATGGCTCCGAGTTACACTCGTGGGTCTCTGGGTGTGGTCACCTCAGTCAGCAGGAATTAAAGATCTGCAGCTGGATCCCTGGGCTGCCCAGCTGGGTGTGTCTGCCTGTCCCCAGCTGTCACAGGTGAGGCTCACCCAGTTTGTTCCAGTGGCTGTAGCAGCACCGTGGAGCTCTGCAGAGCCTGCCTGCTCTGTAGGAGCACTCCTGTTGCCTCCAACAGTTGGTGCTAGTTTGTTTCTATCCATTTTGCATGTTTCCCCCCTTTATTTAACAAAAAAACCCCAGTTCCTTTTATCTTGACAAATTCCTCTGAGTTCAGGCTGCATCCCAGACAGCTGATCCGTGGCTGAGCTGTTTCCAGAAGGAGCTTCTGCCATAGGACTCAACAAAAACTTACTTTCCTGAGAGCAGTATCTGTTCTTCATCCCTCAGAGTCATCCTCTAAGCTCTGGGTTATTCTCTTGAGGTTGTTTGTCAGTCAGGAAACTGAGAGGTCAGAGAAGGTCTGGGAAATACCTTCTGCTGCTTAGGGCGTTCAGATCTCGCTGTTGCCTGTCTCTGCTCTCTTGGGCCCTCAAATGGGATGAAAGCCAGAAAGAAAAGAGCGTGGTGCTCATGGAGAGACCCAGCCCTTAGTCCATAAGTAATGCTTAAATCACCTGTGATGTGTGTGAGGCACAAACAAAAGCAGGAGGTTCTCCCACATCATCTGGAAAGGATGGCAGACGAGGATGCAAGTAAGCTCTTGTGGCGTGGGACCCAGCTCTCCTGGCTTTTTTAGATTCCCCCATCCCATCTCACTCTTCCAGGCAGTGCAGCATTCCAGCCAACATAATCAGAATTGTCCTGGATCATGGAATTACGGCTTTTTGACTTGCAGCAGTTCTTCAGCTTTGTGCTAGCAAACCCAGCAGTTCTTCAGCTTTGTGCTAGCAAACCATTGTATCAGGAACACTGAGAATATCCAACTGCAGGGAAGTGCTGGCATCTCACTCCTCCCAGCACATCCTTGTCCTCTTGTCCATGCAGAAACAGTTCCCTCCACTCTCTGGTCTGAGCTCATGGTCATCATCTCTTAAATGTATTTAGAAACCTTTATTCCAAGGTTCCCATGAGGCCATGGAGTTACTGAACTGCAGAGCAGCACTTTTAGGGTGGAACCATGCGGTGTCCTCGTGTTGTGGCATAACTTTTCCAGATCACCTGGAGACAGTCTTTTGCTTCCCAGTCCTGTAACCCTGAGGTTCCAGAAATTCCCCTGATGGCTCTGTGTTGCTCCTGTTGCTGGAAACCTGCTTATGGGATGTGAGAAGCTGCTTTTGTCCCTGTGGTCTTTGCCTGCCTGGGCTGTCCGGTGTCTGCAGCAGCTTCCCCAGGGACGGTGCCTCCTCATCCTGGCCTGGCCTAATTGCTGTCAGATAATGAACTTTGCCTAGGACCCCGTAGCTCTCACACTCAGAGGAACCAAATGTGTTCTCTCTGCCCACTTGCGGCTTTAATTTATCCCTGTCCAGCCTTTTCAGCCACATCACTGCTCCAAAGACGTGCATCCCTCCTTTTCTTCCTCAGACTTGCACTTCACAGGTTCTTTCCCACTAAAATGCCAACATTTCACAAAACTGGGATCTCTGGATTCATACCAGTGGCAATGCCTGTGCCTTCCTCCTGTGTTTCTTCTTCTCTCTCAGGATGGGAAACATGTGAGGCCTGTCCTGGTTCAGGATACACCAGGATCCTGTTTGGCTGGAAGTTGGTTCTTAGGGTAAAACCATAAGAAACATGGAAAATGAGCTTGCATAGGTGGATATTCTCAATTTTCTGGGCTCACCTATTGTGCAGGCATGTCTTGAGCCAGGTGTTGTGTCTGCATCAGCAATGGAATGAGCCTCTAAAACTGCCCAGGTTTTTTTAATCCTCCATGGAGCGTTGTGATACCAAGTTCCATAATCCATGAGGCGTTTTATTTACTTTGTTTCTTGCTAACTCTCTTGTGTCTTCTGGGGTGCAGTGAGTGACTGTGTCTCACTTGCTCTGTGCCAGTCATGTCAGCCTGGCAGCAGTTCCCTTCTTTCCAGGCTGACAAATCCTGGCTCCTCTTTGAAGGAATAATTCCCACACTCATCTGTACCTTTTTTTTTCATCAGTTTCTAAGGCAGAGGAGGGGACCAGGGCTGCCTGCAGTGCTCAGACGTAGCTGTGTGGTACATTTGTGCAGGAGGAGAGGATGTTCTGAATTGTGTTCTCACATCTTTTCCAATACCTAAACCTCAAAGTGAAATGGGATTGCTGGGAAGTTGTCAGTGTCTACAGAAATCTCTGCCAGTGCCTACAGCACCATCATCTCGTTTAAGGATGGTGCATTTCTTTTATGCAGTCAGGATTCTATTCCTTTTATTGAGCTTAAGCATCATCCAGTAGTGTAAAAATGAACTTACCAAGTCAGCACAAAGCTCTGGCCGATCTGAGGTCTGATGGGAGCCACTGGGAATGCCAGAAAAGGACATAAAAGAAGAAATGCAGGAAGCTGTTCCTTCCAGAATTGCTCCAGGCTGCAGCCATCAGTGGGTTTGCACTTGCTACAACAGAGGCTTTGATTTTAGAGTCCTTTCTTTCTTGAATCTATTCACACTTGCAGTAAATTTCCCCTTCCACGTCATTTTACCCCTCAGCTGTATGGATCATGATGCACTTTGTTATAATTGAGCTTCATTTGACTCCCTGATACAGCCTGGTGGCATCAGCAGTCTCTCCCGACACAGCCTTCATCACTCCTCCTCCTCAGTTACAAGATACTGACCCAAGTCCAAGTCCTGGCTGCTGGGTCCCATGGCAGCACCTTCCTGCCCTTTTCCTGTGGTTTAACTGCTTTTATTTGCCCACCAAAGCTGCCCCGCTTGTTTTCAGTAGAGCTTTTCCCAGGGTACAATCCAAAGGTTTTTAAAGCTTAGTCTGCTGCGTGGGGATCACTAAACCTGCATGTTTGGGGGCTCCTTTGGCCTAAGAGGGTCTAAAAGGACTGGCTTCTCTCTAAGCCATGGGATTTCCTCCCTCAGCCACCCAGGCTGGGTTTTTATCTTTATGTACCCATGCCTTCCTTTTATACCTGCGTGCCTTGTCTGAGAGTCAGTCCCCTGCTTCCAAACCCCAGTGTTCTTTCTGAGGTTGCAGAGGCTGGGAGGGCTGGGAGTGTCCAGCCTATAGAAGAGAAGGCTCTGGGGAGCCTAAAGGGGCTCCAAGACAGCTGGAGAGGGACCTTTTACATGGGCCTGGAGTGACAGGACAAGGGGGAATGGCTTCCCACTGCCAGAGACCTGCATCTGGAGCAGAGGGTGGGACACTGGGTACAGCTCAGCAGCCTGAGCCTTTCATCTGACAGATCTTCATGGATTTCTCTGTTTGAGGTTCTCTGCTGTGTCCAAAGGCTTTAGAGAGACTTCCCAGGAGCCCTTTTGCACCTGAAACTCAGGGATGGGCTGTCCGTCCAACAGATACTGAGGTGGTTGAATTTTCCCCCATGAGGACCAAGGCTCGTGAATGTGAGGCTACTCCCATCTGTCTGTGGAGATCTCATCCCCTCAGTCTTCCTGGTCAGGATGTCACCTGTCCCTGCAGTCCTGACCTGTGAGCTCTGGTCACCTCCTCAGGCCTCTCAGGTGCAGCTCCCTGCATCCAGCTGGGCACTGACACAGAGGGTGACCCTCACCCCACTGCCCCTGCCTGTCCTTCCCTAAGGGCCTGGATCCTCCCATTCCAACACTTCAGTCACAGGAGCTGTCCCACCGTGTCTCTGTGGTGCCAGTGAGTTTAAAGCTGTCCTGACCAGCTGGGCCAGTCTGCGACCAAAGATGCTCCTCCCTCTCCCTGACAGCGGGACAGACCCCTCAGCCCCCCACAGACCCGAGTCAGGGTGGGTCCATTGTCTGGAGAGCAGAAGCGTTTCAGGACGCTTGATTTTTCATACAGCTTGGCACTTCAGTCATGTTCAGTGAAAGATGGGTGCTACAGGCAGGTGTCTTCTCACGCATGGCACTTTCTTCCCAAGGATCCACAGAGGTCACTACATGAGCTACAGGTCACCAGAAAGTTCTGGGCATGGGGTTACTGTGAGTCACAGAGACCAGTGCTGTCCCAAATCTAGCACCTGGGAATACCCTGGAACACTCCCTGAAAGTGTTCGAGGCCGTGTTGGACAGGGCTTGGAGCAACCTGATCTAGTGGAAGGTGTCCCTGGCTGTGGCAGGGGGTGGAATGAGATGAGCTTTAAGGTTCTTTCCCACACAAACCATTCTGTCATCCTATGATAGCCTTAACATCTGCATTAACTGTGCCGGCTGTGTGCTGACAGAATCACAGAATGGTTTGGCAAGGAAGGGACTTCACAGATCACCCAGTCCCACCCCCTGCCCTGAGTAGGGACACCTTCCATTAGAACGGGTTGCTGCAAGCCACAGGTTCTCTGGGCAACCTGTGCCAGGGCCTCACCACCTTCACAGGAAAGGATTTCTTCTCAGTATCCTACCTAACTGAACCCAGTGCTCTGTCTTCAGACATAAACATCTCTTGCCGTTGCAGTTCCCCGGGAGCAGGATGGGCAGCCAGAGGAAGAGGACGCATTAGGAACACGGGATCCATCAGCACCAACTCCCTCAGCACTGGAGGACATGGCTCTGTACAGCAGCAAGCGGAAGCTCCGACACAGCCGGCGCAGTTTGGAGACCGCTGTCCCCACATAGGTGACCCGACACACCTGGGCAATGGACTAGCCTGGCACAGCCCTTCCGAGCTTCCTGTGCTCCGGGGACAGCACCAGGCTGCCACCCTGCCTACAGACTCTGGATGGGACCGGAGCTTCCTGTGAGCTCTGTGGCCAACTGACTCCTCTGAGGCTGTGAACCGCCCTTGTTTCTCACCCAACAGTGCACTGGGGCACATCCCAAAATTGGGACAACACTGGACTGACTGCTGGCAGATGGAGAGGAAGGGTGGCCAGGACAGTGGGCAGCTCGTTAGCCTGTAAATATTGTGTGTGGGGAAAGGTAGGACAGGGAGAATGTAGGAGTGTGAGAGTGTGTTGGGCTCCAGCTGTTACTGCCTCAACTTGGGTTTTGTAGTGGTTAAAAGGAGCTTCTCCTCTGGTGGGAATCAGGAGGAAGGTCCAGCCTGCCTTTACTCCTGTTTAATTTCCAGTCTTTTGCCAAAAAGCATCTCCTCCCACCTCCTGCACTGTGTCACCTCACTTCTTTTTGGGAGTGTTTGGGAATGGGAAGCTTGGAGGCAAAAAGAAGGAAAAAAGAGAAAAAAACCCACCAGAATTCCAGCAAAGTGCCTCCCTCTGTCACTGACACTCTGTGCTCAAGGAAAACAGAGCCAGCTCTGTGCCACCTGCCTCTGTCCTGGAGGGACACTGCTCCTGCTGGGACTTTGCGCTGTCCTGGGGACAGGCCCCTCCCTGGATGGTCACGTCCCCCTTTGTCACACATGGCGTGAGCCGCTCCACGAGCACACAAGTGTCAGAGGCGTCTGTCTCCTGTAGCACTGGGGCTCAACTGGTCAGCTGGGGCAGGAACGGGACGGAGCCGACAGCCGTAGCAGGGGTGTAGGGGGTGAGTGACAGCAATGGAGAGCAGCATAATTGGGGTAGGACACGGTGGCAGAGGTGGGAGGTGTGACAGCAGGTACCTTAGTGCGTAGAGTTCAGGAACTGGGGAGGGGTAGAATGTGGCGTTGCTGGGGTCAGGTTGGGAGTTAGAGGATCTTACACGTAGGAGATACTGGCGGGGAGTCCGCAGTGTCCACGGCTGGCTGTGAGGTGGAGCGGGATGTCGGGGGTGCCTGGCATGGGGCCGGCAGGGAGCACCAGGAGCACCACAGAGCAGGACGGGGCTGGCCTGTGCCTTGCAATAACTACACAGTTCCACTTTGCCAGCTCGTTGGCTTCAGGCCCCTTTCCGTGGAGGACAGGGAAAATGCACGTTTGTCCATGCAAGAGGGAAAAAGGAAAATGAAAAATGAGTGGGAGTGTGAGTCCTGGGTGCTAGTCCTGGTTTCCACATGTGGAACAAGGGCTGTGAGCAGGTTCTGTATCATGTGAGCTCTGCAGATGTGGAGTTCACAGCTGCTGCTCCCAACTCTGCCATCAGCCTCTGCTGCCACGAGTGAGGGGAAACGGCCCTTTTCTTTTTCTTTTTTTTCACTGCCTCTAACCATGAGGAAGGTCCGAGCTCGGCACAATCCCATTCCCTGTCCATTGGTGCTCTCTGACTCCCCAGTAAGACCAGGGTTGGACCTTGAGCCTCACAGTGGCTGGGCAGCGACAGGCACATCTGCTTGTACATTTGCTGAAGGAAAGAGCTGGATGCAGTTTTTTGGGTGCAGTTTTTAAGTTGAGCCTCTCCTTTCATGCCAAAATCCAGCGGATCATTTTAACTGACTCTGTATGTTTTGATTTTACAGACTTGTGAAGGGGGAACTCTGATAATCTCACACTGCAGCTGCAGCTGCTTCCATCATCAGCAATTTGAGCTTTTCCTTTTTAAATCTAATTTTAGCATTTGCTTTTTAACAACAGCAGTTTTGGAAACAATCCTGGCTGGGTTTTGGTGACTAACTTGTGATTCTTCTCTCCTTTCCCTGTGCGGTACCTGGTGCCAGGCTCTGGATTCTCTCCCGTTCTCTCCCAAGAGACTCCGAGGGAAAATTAGCGCATCAAGACTGTAACTAGTGAAATTTGTACAACCAAAGAAATCTATTTTGTGGTTCAAGGATAATAAAGTTTACTTTACATTTTAGAGCCTTTAGTCACAGTGGTTTGCCCTGTGTGAAGTCTGCAATTTCAATGTCAACACTTGGTGGTGGTTGTTACTCACCACATAATCCAGCAAAGATGCTCCTGGTTTTCCTGCTTTTGGGAGCAGAAATTAATGTGCACCCCAATTACTGCCAGCTGTGAGAATATCAATATTCAGGGATGGGAAAAAAATCTCAATATGAAACACAGTGATACCAGCAAGATCTTCAGTCTCTTGGCTTTCCTTACTTGGCTCTGTTTTAAAAAAAAAAAAAACAAAACCCAACACTATTTTGTTTACATTATTAAAGTTTTTAAAAATAGTTTGACTGGTAAAAACCAACCCCATTTCCTGTAGCTCTCAACTAGGTTTTCCTTACTCTGGTTCAGGGGCTGGGCACTACACTGTGCCACCCCAGGGAAAGAGGAGCAGCCTTGGGAAAGAGAGGGTGGATTTCCTTTTCCTAGAGCCATGGTAGTGCCAGACCTCAGCCTCGTTCTTCCACCAGTGTGACAGGCACAACTGGAAAAGGGGCCTTGGCTATGCCATGTGGTACCTCAGGAACAGCCTTGTCCTCGGTCAACATGAGGGGCTCAGGCGTCTGAACTGCAAGCCTCACGCAGGCTCTATACATGGTTTAATGCATCTGTTTTCTCCCCACTTTGATTCCTTGGGCCAGGTTTACCACCAGGTTTCTCTCTTAATGTGTATAATGTACCCATCACAGCTGAACCCTGATTAGGCAATGGGAAGTAGTTACACAGTAAACACAGAAACACCATCACTGGAAATTGTTTATTTAGGGTTTTTATTTAAGGATATTTATTTAGGGATTACTCATGTAGGGTTGGAACTAGATGGTCTTTAAGACCAATCCCAACCATGCTCTAATTCTATGATTTTTATATAAACAGGAACAGAAATAACCCACTTCCATACAGAGGGAGAATGCAACAATCTCCAGGGTTGCACAGGCAAAGACCAGAGCAGAGCTGGCTGGGCTGGAAGGTTTGCAAGAAATGCTCTTGCAGCTGAATGCCTTGTCAGCAGCAGCAACTCACAGACATGCTCTGGGAGACAGAGGGGTAGGGAGTGTCACAGAATGTCATACCTGGACAGAGCTCCAGGTGTGAACCTGCACAGCCTACCCCTCAGATCCTGCTAAATTCAAGTTTTGGTTTCAGGAGCCAGTCCTGTCTGGTACTGGTACATAAGGTGAGGGATGGCATTGTGGTCCTTCCCTGCATTTCCCTCTAAATATAATAGCAGGCAGGAATATCTGCAGGATTCTCTTCAAGGACTGTCTGCTCACAGAGGAGGGGCTGTCATGGACACTGCAAACCACAACAAATTTGCCTGTTCCTCAGCTCTGGGAAACGTGGCCCTTGGAACACCTGGGGTAACTGGAGGCTGGAGGACTTTGGTTTCCAGTCTTGCCCACCTGCCACCAGCTGCTTCTGGAGACAAACGGCTGGAGGAGGTGAAGCTGTAGTTGAAATTCAGTGCCACTTTTGCTGCTGCTACGTGTAGTTTTTGTTGATTCTGTGCTGACAGTCACCATTAGTGACACACATGGAGCAGTGGAAGAGCCCAAAGCCAGAGCACTGCAGGACCTCCCACGCCACAGCTACCACTGCCACCACCACAGGAGTTTGGTTTGCCCATCTTAGGGCCTTGGGCAAAGCCAGCCCAGTGGCCTCCATATGTCTCGGTGCATCACATCTTGATGCCACAGGAAAGCTGCAGATGGGCAGTAGCCCCCGCCCGTACCTGGACAAAGAGCAGGTACTATCATGCTACAAGAAATGAAGCACACACCTAAACACAAGCTAAAGCCTGTTCCAAAATCTGTACCAGCCCCCAGAGAGCCTTCCTGACGAAGGAGACCCAGCATCTCACAGCCCTTCCTGTAAGGACAAAGTAAACATCCCCTACCCGCCATAAAGGGCCAATTCCTTGTTTTCCCCACCAAGACGCTACCTTGCTTTCTGCCCCCACTCCAACCTCATTCCCCTCCTTTTAGTTTTCCTCTGCTTTTCCTTATACACCACAGAGTGACCAAAGCACAAGCTGATTTCACACCTTGTACCAAAGAGTGAAATTAAAGTGTTACTGAAATCAACCTATTTCACTCTGAAGTAGAAGCAGGCTATAAATACGTGTTCAGAAAACTGACATCTGTATTTTACCTGAGGCATAATCAGCAACACATCAGACTGCGACAATGCACTGCTGGAGGACAGAACCTCCCAAACAGCCTGTGCCTGTTTCCCACGGGAACATGTAATCTTACCTCAAAGTATGTATAAGGAATCAATAATAGAACAATTACTCTTATGAATGAGAGACCTTTTCCCCCACCTCTTCTCCCATGGCACACAGCCTCCCTTACTGCAGCTGCTGGGAAGGCAGGCACGCAGAGATCTCTTTTTCAGCCATCCCAGTGGTCTCCTCCATATCAACAATATTGTGACAGCTTCTCAATATACATAGATCAAATTACTCCAAACTCGCTGTCTATTCCAATGGATTTTGTCTCCAGCATCTCCAGCACATCATCCATGTCCTGAATTCTGTATTCCATAGAAGACAGCTGCAATGAGGATAAATCTGGAGTTTTACTGCAACTCCACATTGCACTCCTGCTCTGGCAGCTGCTCCCTCCCATTCTCTCTTCCTCATTCCCTCTCCCACAGGATGTGGCAGGGGCACACGGTGCTGTTATTGCTACCAGGTTTTGGCAGATGAATTCTGTGAGGCATCAGAGCTCGAGGAACAATGGACATAACCCACCAGGAGTATGAAAGAGTACGCTGGCAGGCAGGACTTTACCCATGTCAGCACAAGACATTGCTCACCAAAAGAAGATGTTCTAACTGGGTTTATTCGGGAAAACTCACACAAAAAAAGCAGAAGGAAGCATTATGCTCAATGAAAACATTTGCCTCTTTAGGCAATGGGCAGAAGGGATACTGAGCACTTCCAAGACAGAACAATTTATTGTGAGATACTATTTCTATGGCATTTCATCCTGGCAAGGTTTTCTAAGGATATTAGGAAGATGGAACTAGATGATGTTGGGGGGCCCTTCAAACCCAAAGCATTCTACAATTCTAGGTTAGTGCCAACAGGCCTGGAATGGGCACGGGTATGGTGATACCAGAATGCTCTATCCATTGATCCACTCTGGGGTTATGTCCTGCCCATTCTTTCCAAGCCCTCCCAGTTGCAAACCCAGGTTCAATACACATTGTCAGTCAGGCAAAGAGGTTTGGTCCATTGTCCTGCTCCAGGCTCCACTGACCAAAGGCGGGGCTGCCTGATGGGTACCCCGAAATGCCCTCGATTACAACATTTGCGTATCTTCTGATCCTCTTGACCATTTCTTGACCATCCTTTTCTCTGCTCATCTCTCCTTTCCTTCATTTTGATCTTCTCCCAGAAAAACAATCAGTCTTTAATTACATCCTCCCCTTTGCTACCAGTTCTGCTTCATTCATACTAAATATTGTCCTTCTGGCTGGGTTCGCTGCTCACCTGCCTCTACATGGTGTCACTTATACGGTGACTTTTGTCCTATTCTGCACCACAAGGTCTCCACAACTCGGGTTATCTGCAGCATCCCTCCCTCACAGAGTTTCCCCTGAGCTACCCCTGGAATCCGGCCACTCCTACCAGCACTGTTTGAGCTTTTCTCACCTTCTCACGCTGGTACCTCCATGTCTGGCAACTCCTCTTGTTGTGCCCAGGGCTGTCTGACGTCCTGGTCAGGTTTGCTTAGTCTCAGCCCCTGTATGAGAGAATGAAACAGGTGTTTGATTCATCACTGGCATTTCTAAGACACATCATATAATCATCACATCACATGCCCTCGTCCAGAGTTCTTCTCCAGCTCTCTTGGAGCCTCTTTAGGCACTTGGTGTTTGAAAAAAGGACTGGAGGGCAGGACAAGGGGAATGGCTTCCCACTGCCACAGGGCAGGGTTAGATGGGATAGAAGGAAGAAATTATTCCCTGTGAGGATGGTGGGGCCCTGGCACAGGCTGCCCAGAGCTGTGGCTGCCTCATCCCTGGAAGTGTTCAAGGCCAGGTTGTCACTGCCCATGGCAGGGGGTGGGAATGAATGGTCTTGAAGGTCCCTTCAACCCAAACCATTCTAAGGTTCCATGATTCTGTGATTCTATGAATGACCCATCGGGAGCTGAATTTTCCTTCATTAACTCCAAAATACGTATTGCCTTTTCTGCCCTCAGACACACTAATGAAGCAAAACCTGCACATGCTTTACATGTGCAACTAAAATCACTCAAACTCCACCTAAACATGAATTGACATTGACTGTAACTTCACTGCTTCCCCGTCCTCAGAGTAAACACTACAAATACAGCTTAACTGATGAGGGAGCTGAGACAAGACACCACCTTTGAATCCTGGGATGGTCAGAGAACCAGAGAATCACAATTCCATGATTCAATTATTGCAAATTACTCTAGACAGTGGCAGGAGACACCCATCTCACCTGGTGACACCTGAACTTTCCACAAAGACAGTCCCAGTGCTGCCTTCAGAAGACATTTCTTAAGTTTAATTACAAAGTGGTTCCTCACTCTCACCCCAGCCAGTGGGGATGGAAACAGATGGAACACACAGGCTCCTTTGATACTGACTGAGCCTTTCCCAGCCAATCTCCACTTAAAAAAAAAAAAACAAAACTCAGTAAATTTAGAACAGACACTGTAGAAAGATCTTAAAGCACTCCCAGCTGCTTCATTCCCTCAGGCTGTATAAGCAATTCCTGCACTCCAGTAGATCCAGCTGAGAAGGATTTACTCGTCAGTGCAGCCAAAGTACCACCTGGGGTCCCTACATGATGCTACCACAAATAAGTGTGGGCTGGCACACCTTCACAGTCTTTTTTCATATTACCCATTTTTCCACTCTCTGAGGATAGGAAGGAGCAAGCAAATAGCTCCAGCCATTTTCCATGGAAGAAACAACATTTACAGGAGTCAAAGTTATTTAAATTTGCTTGTTTTGGAGGACAAAAAACCCAACAACCAAACCAAGAGTTTTACAAGGTGTTTAGTGGGCAGTGACATTCCCAGGGCACAGGCATGAAAGTGAGCAGACATTCCTAAATGGATGCTTCCCTCTATTGTTGACCTCATCTCAGCAATTCTCAAGTATTATGAATTTATCCATACCATAACTACAGGAAAGGAGCATCTTATTAACCAAATTGAAGGACTAGGCAATCATTAGCTGGCCAAAGCAGCCTGAAAACTACAGAATCTTCTTTTGAGAGCAATGCGGCAGGAATGGGTGAGATTTCCCAGCATGGGATCATAGAACCAAGGAATGGTTTGGGTTGGAGGAACCTTGTAAATCACTCAGTCCCACCCCCTTCCCATGGGCAGGGACATCCTTCACTATCCCAGGTTGCTCCAAGGCCTATCCAACTTGGCTTTGAACACTTCTAGGGACGGAGAAGCCACAGCTTCGCTGGGCTGAGGGGAAGTCCTGCCCAAGCAGCTGTTAACCACCTCCAACCGCTCATGTGACGAGGTCAGCCAGCAGGGGGGCTGAAGGAAGCCAGTAGATGAGTTTTTAAAATTTTAACATAGCTTTGAACCCTGTCTGTCCCAGGCTCCTTCTGCACGAGGTGCCCAGGGCACAGCCGGTCCACGCACCCTACACGGTGTCAGCAGCTGCCTGGCGGGCCGGGCCGCGCTCGGGATCGCGGGGTGCGGGGCGATGCCAGCCCGATGGCCGTCACCGCCCCGAGGCCCAGTTCAGGCCCAGCTCTTTAATGCCTTCATGCTCTGGATGCAGGAATCCATGTCTATTAACCAAACTGGAGGATGATCCTGAATTAGGAAGAACTGCAGCTCCCTGGAAGGCAGAGGCGCCGTTCGGAGGGACCTGGAGGGGCGGGAGGCCTGGGCGGGCACCGGCCGCGTATGATGAACAACGACGACCTGCGTGTCTGGCACCGGGCCGGGGCCCTGGCTGTGCAGGAGTAGGCGGGACCGGCGCGGATTGCCGGGGCCCGGAGCGGGGCCTGCATCGGGCCGGCAGCGGGCGGCACCGCCGGGACGTGCCGGGAGCTGCCGGGGCGCGGCCCGGTCAGGTGACGCCGTCACGTGACGCGCTCCAGGGCGGCCGGCGGTGACGCGCTCGGGCCGCGACGGTGACAGGCGCGGCTGGGCCCCGGCCGGGGCCCGGCAGCGGCCCGCGGGGGTCANGGGCCCGGCCAGCGGCCAGCGGCCAGCGGGTCTCAGCTGGACGATCCTGGAGCGGGCGGAGTTAAACGGCTCCCGGGAGCTCCGGGACCGGCTCAGGGCCCGTGCTGCGCACCACCGGTACAAAGGTGCAGTTCTTTGCCTGCAGAAACAATTTACCTGCAGTTGTGCTGAATTCTCATTTATTTAATAGCCTTAAACCAACATTTTAAATCAGGACCCGCTGTGCCGTGAGGTGGTTTCTCTTCAGGGAGGACAGAGGAGACACGCAGTGCACCTCACTGCAAAATCTTGTTTACCTTCCCTACACGCTGCAGTACTAGTTTGTATGAGTCACGGAATCACTGAGTGAGCCGAGTTGGAAGGCACCCACAAGGATCATCGAGTCCAGCTCCTGACACTGCACAGGACCATCCCCAAGAGTCACACCATGTGCCAAAGAGTATTGTCCAAACACTTCTTGAGCTCTGCCAGGCTTGGTGCTGTGACCACTGCTCTGGGGAGCCTGTTCCAGTGTCCATCCACCCTCTGGGTGAAGAACCTTGTTCTGCTATCCAACCTAGCCCTCTCCTGACACAACTTCAGGCCGTTGCCTTGGATCCTGTCACTGGTGACCACAGAGAAGAGATCTGTGCCTGCACATTGTCCCCTCATAGGGAAGTTACCGACTGTGATGAGTCTGGACTAGAAATTAAAATGTGACTCCCGTGACTATTGAAGATGGAGACTCTGCCAGTGGAGGGATGAGCTCTGGCTCTGGATATCCTTGTTCCTGTGGGGGAATGTTAACTGGCCCAGCCAAGCAGGTCTGGATTTTCTCTTTATCACGTCATCCTGATGTTCTGAATCCCTGCTGTCTGCACTGGGAACTCCCCAGTGTGGTCAGAGGTTAAGGTCAGGTGACCTGATCCCAGGGACCGTCCTTCCTTAGGTCACTCCTGGGTTTTTCCCCAGAGGGAAAGGATGGCCATCAGGGCTGAACACTGGTAAAGAAAAAAACCACCAAGCCCTCACAACAGCTTCATGCCCTGGTACCCAAAGAGTGCTGCTGGATAAATATAACATTAATTCTTTGCAGAGTATTCCCCATCAGCCCCATTAATTGAAGGCAGTTTTCTTTTAAAAAGCAAACAACTTCTAACAGTGAAATTGTGCAAGACCACATTCCTGTTCCCACTCCCAGAGTTCCATTCAGATGTCAGTTCTGCTTGCTAGAATAATGTGGGATTTCTCCACAGTTCTTTACCATATAAAGTGACTGTGAAGAACTAGAGGGGGTGACTCATGCAACCACTGAAGAGACTTTTCTAATTCTGTCAGCACAGCAGGGGGTGGGAATTGGATTAGGGACTTGTGAGTTGAGTGACCAAGCCTGCGGTCGCTGCAGAAAAAATCTGCTCAGTGCTCAGTGCCAGTCAGTGCCTAGGACTCCTTGATACTGAGCTGGCATAAAAACAGGCAGATCGTGTTAAACAGCCTCAGAGCAGACAGATAAAGGGGGGAAGCAAAGCTGCACTTAACCCAGATAATCTGATATGTACAGATACAGAACCTGAACAGATCAAACCCAGAGTGGCAGCTGAGATGAGTCACCAATGTGGAGTCAAGTGGAAGATTCAACTCCTTCTCCATTCTCAAAGAGCCCATGGATCTGCACTGCTAAGGAAGTGACTCCGAGAATGAGTTCCTGTTCTCCAGATTACCTTGTCTCTCTTCGTGGTGCCTTTGGGGCAGGTAATGTGTCTGTTCCTTGCATTCTCACAGTGAGTACAGTGGGCCACTGGCTCCTTGGTGGATGGAGCCAGGGCCAAGGGTGGTAATCACAGAATCATGGAATGTTTTGGATGGGAAGGGACCTCAAAGCCTATCCAATCCCACCCTCTACCACGGGCAGGGACACTTTCCACTAGAACAGGTTGCTCCAAGCCCTGTCCAATCTGGCCTTGGACACTGCTAGGGATGGGGCAGCCACAGCTTTTCTGGGCAACCGGTGCCAAGGCCTCACCACCCTCACACAGGAGAACTTCCAGTATCCCATTTAAACCTACCAGAAGCCAAGCTTCCATCAGGTCAGATTTCCATGATTTCAATTTTATAATCATGGAATCACAGAATCATTAAGTTCATAAAAGATGTGTAAGATCATCAAGACCAACCACCAGCCCAGCACCACCACCATGTTCACCACTAAACTGTGTGCTCAAGTGCCATATCTCCACCTTTCTTCAATTCTGTGGCACTTGAGGACACAAATTTGTGCAATCCCCTCCAGATCACCGCTGAGACCCCCTGCAGTGCTCCTGCTCAGGCTGCTGCCAAAACTGAGGGCTAGAGCAGTACTCCAGCATGACCTGACCAACACATGTGGGCTGTGTTGGCTCCTGGGGAGAACAGTGCAGCAAAGCTCTCCCTGCTGCTGCTCACCTGTTCAGGGTGTTCACTGCCGCGCTCTGCTGGCTCCGAGAGTTGCAGACACAGCAGAAGCAGCTGCCACAATCTGAAATTAGGTCTCACACTCATTCCACACTCTTTGTTTTACCTTATGTCGTTAATCCAGACATCATCAATCTGGGACACGAGTTCTCTTGTTTGCGGGCCGTTGGCAGAAGGAGCCAAGTAAGACACTGGTGACACACAGTAATTACCCAGATTACTGCACTAATCTAGTGTAACAATGCAAACACACATTGTAACTCATGAAAACCAAACAAACACCACTTACACATGTACATTGCATTTACAATGAAAGAAAATTCTCTAAAATAACCAATATTATCTTGGAAATCATACAAGAAAATAAACACAGCCAACATTCAGAATAGAAAAGCAGCAAAACGTTATTACTAATTCCCAAGTGGAAGGATGCAGGTCTTTTTATTCCATTAGGAATGGCTTTAAAATCAGCAATTCCAGGTAATACTCACTCAGGAGTGCAATAGAAAGTGGCTTAGGAGAAGTCAAACCTACTCTAATAAAATGTCAGTGATGTATTTGTGTATACAGCAATAGTGAAACTGAAAGTAAAAGCATCCTGTCTGATAATCAGATCTGAAAGTTAGTTTTGAAAAGGTCCACAAATACCGTTTAAGTGATGGGGAAAAGAGAAAATGAGAGGTTTTAAATGTTTTTTATTTAATAATGAGAAGACTGAAAGGTGATAATTGTATTTACATTACTGAGAAGTACTTTAGTCAAATACAGGTTATGAGACTTAATGAAGTAGATTAAATTGGTGTGAGATAAAGGCTAAAAGAGTGTGGGAGTAGTTCTGACCACAAACTCTGTGAAGGCCAATGTGTTTTCCCTGGGATTTCCCTCAAGTAATAACATCTCGGAATAACTCACACAGGTCCTTGATGGCTGATAGAATCTAAAAGCCAAAGTTCACATAGATTTTAAGTTCCTTTACAGTTCATTCTAGACTCTTAGTACAAGTAGTCATTATTTAAGGAATAAAAGGTTTGTAAAGCCACACACTGAAACCTTGTAGAAAAACTAATGAAACCATTTAGAGCTGACTTTTTGAGAGATTTCACCAATTCATATTTCAGTATCATACAGGGAAAAGCTCCAAATGCATATTGAAACTGGCTTTCCTTACAGGCAGGAGTGGTTCAGCTCATTCTGAATCACAGCTTCAGACCAGGAGCACTGCTTATTCAATCTAAATTTATATATGAGATATCAGATAGATGGTTTAGCTCCCTTGTATCCAGTGGGGTTCAGCTACAGTTAAATCTTATTAGTCTGGAAGGTCTGAATTGCCCCCATGTACACAGTGACACCATTCCAAGATCTATGGGACGAGCATGGGATGGCTGGTGCTGATGCAGCCACCTCTGTAGTAGTCACTAATGTTCACTCTGATAAATCCTGCCTTAAATAGCCATAACATAACCAAGACACTAACAGAAATGTCATCATTTTGAGGGCCTCAAAACAGATCCTTTGCAGTTTCCTGATGACAGAAAAGGTATTATGTCAAAAGATGTAAACAATCAAAGACAACACTACATTCCATTAGAGAGCAGAAGTGCTCTGTCCACAGGAAGAGAAGCCAAGCAGCTGATGAATCGTTTCCTCGATTCCAGTGCCTGAAGGGGCTCCAAGAGATCTGGACTTTAGACAAGGGCCTGGAGTGACAGGACAGCAGGGAATGGCTTCCCACTGCCAGAGGGCGAGTTTAGGTGGGATCTTGGGAAGAAATTGTTCCCTGTGAGGGTGGGGAGGCCCTGGCACAGGTTGCCCAGAGAAGCTGTGGCTGCCCCATCCCTGCGAGTGTTCAAGGCCAGGTTGGATGGGGCTTTGAGCAACTCGGTCTAGTGGAAGGTGTCCATGGCAGGGAGGTGGAACTGGATGAGGTGTAAGGTCCCTTCCAACCCGAACTGTGCCATGATTAAATGATCACTGAGTCCAGCCGCTCCCCCAGCACTCCCAAGACCACCACCGTCCTGGGCAGNCAGACTCTTCCCCAGCTCTGTTCCCTTCTCTGGACACGCTCTAGCCTCTCAATGTCCATCTGCTCGTGAGGAGCCCAAACGTGCCCCCCGGCCTGGAGGTACCTCAGCAGTGCCCAGCACGCGAGGCTCAGCCCTCCCACAGCCGGAACCCCTCAGCCCCGCGCCCGCTCCCTCCCGCCTCCCCGACGAGGCGCCTCCCCCACCCCCGCCTGAGTCACCGCCGGCCCGGCCCTCACAGCGGCGGCGGCTGCCGGGCGGGGCGAGCTGGGACATGAAAGGTGGAACAGGCGCTGCCACGCCCGGGGCTGCGGGGAATCTCACTTAACCCTTCCCTGCCCGCGGGGCCCCGGCTCCGGGAGCGGGGACAGTGGTCGGAGTAGACAGGAGGCCACGGATATAGGCCTCAGACCCCCTTTCACGGAACCCCGAGGGACACGGGGGGCACAGTCCCGCCGCAGCGGAGAGGGCGCTGCCCCCAGCCCTTCCTATTGCCACGGTGCCATTGCCTGAGAGCTGCTGCTCGTCTGCTCCCAACAGAGCCCGAGCACGAGGAGTGCCCGAGGAGCCCAAATCCCCCTTCGTGGGAGCCCAGGGCTACGACCGAGATGGGGCCAGGGCCCAGGGGCCCTGCCCGGGACTGGGGGCCAAGGTCTGTGCCCGGCGCTGTCGTGGGGGTCCATGTCAAGGGACGGGACGGGACAGGGGCTGGGGCCCTGCCCTGCCCTGCCCCGCTCCCAGTCCCGAGCTGGTCTGACAGGCTCGGGGCAGACGGGAAGGGAGAGGCCTCCGGCGGCTCAGGAATGCGCAGCCCTTATCTCTGGCTCCGTGCGCGCCTGGGGAGGGAACAGCTCTCCGGAGTTTGCCTTTCTCTCGCTCTTACTCACCCCCGCTCTGCCCTGGGTGGAGCCTCGCTCGCCTGGCTCCCAGGTGAATCAGGTTGCAGGCACGTCCAAGTGAGCAGAGAGTGACCCACCACCTGCCCCAGCTCACCTGGGAAGGCAGAGAAGGGCGGGGACCTCGTAGGTACCTGCATGGCCGCCGGAGCCAGAGAGTGACCCACCACCTGCCCGGATTCCCTGGGAAGGTAGGATAAGGGCAGATACTTCCTGGGGTACCTGTATTGCTGTGTGAGGTGGAGGGCAAGGGCTGGGGAGGGTCTATCCTGCTCCTCTGCACAGGGCTGAGCTCCCGGCATCTGGGACAGGGAATTCTACAGGCAGGAGGTTGCTGGTCCTACACAGGCAGGCTCCAGTGGCAGGAGCTCCCAGTCACGCCATGATGGGGAGAAGGGAGAGAGAGACAGGCGGAGACGGGAGAGGCAAGGGGGGAGAGAGAGAATGTCCCAGCACTGGCAGCAGGGATTGGGGATGATGAGGGAAGGAATGGACCCAGAATGTCCCAGTGCAGGCAGCAGGGATTGGAGAGGGTGAGGGAAGGGACCGGGAATGTCCCAGCTGTGTGCTGGGGATGGCGAGGGAAGGGACTCTTCTGTCCTTAGATCAAAACTGCTTATCAAACACTTCACACAATTGTGTTCCGTCCCCTCTGAGAAATCCGTAAAGAGCGGATATTCCCAAAGTCAGCCTCATTCTTTGGCAAGAGTCTTGCAGCTTGACTGAGCTCTGCATAACAGAACCCAAGGTGGCCTCCCCTTTGGATCAGGAATGCTGTAGGGATGTGTGATCAGGAGATAGGGACAGAGGGGATGTCACCCCAGATGTGCTGTGAGGGCCAAGGTCTGCAGTGGGCAAGGAGCTGGGAAGCAGCTCCCGAGGCCCCTGCATTCCACACACATGGATTGGGTGTGCAGCTGAGTGCTGACACGGCCCACGAGCCCTGACACAGTCATGCACGTACAGGCAGGAGCATGGACAGATGCGTGTGGACAGGCGTGCACAGGCACACGTGCTGGCACTCGCTGAGTTTTCCATAGGTGTGAGCCTGACAGACCTCAGGATCTGTGTGTGAGGAGAGGAAGGGGATGGTTCTGTGTTGCTCACTCTAAATTGCCCGAGGTCAATAGGGGTCAATTATGGATCTTGCCTGGCCTGAGGATTGGGTTCTCCATCTCCTAGAACAGTTAGAAAGGGAAGAGGCACCTGTGAAGGAATAGAAGTACTGATCACATCCTTCTGCTGCTGAAAACATCTAATTTGTGGAAGTTGTAATAAGCTCAGCTGCAAGAGAGGCCAAAACTAGGTCAGTAACAGCAAACTGCCCTAAACCAGAGCAGTGACAGTGACAGCAGTGCCAAACACCAGTTTCCAGTTCCCTGTGCATATGTTCTCCCTGGATCAAGATGCAGGAGAGGACAGTGTGTCCCAGCCCCCTTAGATGGACACATGGGAGCTGCAGCTTAGGGAGAGAAAGTTGTTTTCATTTTGGTCTCACTCCCATTTACCTGAGGGGCTTTATAGTTGCATCTGAGGGGTAAAAAGAGAGTGTGATTTGCTGTGACCTGGCAATAGGAGTATTCTGAGGGGGAAAAAAGAGTCTTGCTCTTCATATGGTTTAGGGGAAATTGCATGCCAAAGGAAGAAGTTGTTGTTCTCCCATCCCTGGAAGGTTCAAGGCCAGGCTAGATGGGGCTGGTAGCAGCCTGGTCTATTGGAAGATGTCCCTGCCCACAGCAGGGGGGTGAAACAAGATGGGTTTGAAGGTCCTTTCCAACTCAAACCAGTCTCTGATTCTGAGATTCTGTAAATGTGGAAATGTCTGTATGCTTGTGCCAGAGTAGGGTCGTGGCTCAGGACAGATTCACCCGTGTTCTAGACATAATTTTTCTGGCAATCACAACTTTCTAGGAAATTGAAATTCACCTCTAAATCCTGCAGGACTGGAATTCTTTGCATTTTACATGGGACACGTCTGGGCTGCTTATCAGGCCCCATATGCTGGATTTTTGTAGTCTTAATGAGGAAGAGGAGATTGATGAGTGCATTTCTAAAATCAGTGTGTGTGAAGTAAAAGTCAGAGGGAGCACGTGGTTCTTCTCCGAATTAGACCTTACACTGTCCTTTTTTTAAAAGTTCTGTGTTTTAGACTTCTTTATATTTGCTACCTTTTGAATAAAAACCCGGGGAAAGAGATTGGCTGAAGGACAGTGTTGTTGTCATGGATGTGGCACTTGGGGATATGGGTTAGTGGTGGCCTTGGCAGTGCTGGGAGAGCGGTTGGACTCGAGGGTCTCAGAGGGCTTTTCCAACCCAAGGCATTCCATGATTATTCAGATAATCTGCTCTCTAAGAGACGCCTTTTGCACGCAGGATGACGTTTCATTTCCAGCTGCTGTAACCATCAGGTTTTGTGCTGGTGACCCCACAGCTCAGATTTCCCTGTCCATTCTGTACCCTTGTTGCACGGGACAGTTAAGGCTGACATGTTCACATGCTGCCACTCTCGGACATGTTGACAGGTGTCTGAGTAACCACTTCACAAAGAAAATTACAACATGTAATTCTTCTGCCACTTTTCCCTTCCTCTGGCCTGCAGAAAGATCCCCTGGATATTCTGAATGTCTGGCCGCTTTCCCAATTCTCCAGCAAAGAATGTTCTGTGGGATCCCTTGCCCTAGTAAGCAGGGATGAGTGAGAGTCTGGTGGGTGTTGGAGGTGCTGAGCAGGCTCCCAGTTCCACTGTGCCACAAGCCCATAGCATTCAGAGCATTCACTACTCGCCTGAGACACAGAAAGAGTTCATGGAGCCATTTATCAGGGTCAGCTGCCACAGGTATGAACACAGAAAGCGCAGCTGCAATCTCTGGAAGCTCAGTGAATAATTGATTAATTGAAGCAATTTCTCGTCTGATGGCCAAAACTTCTGAAGTGAAATTCCCAGACTGCTGCAAGCAGACATATTGTCTTTTTTTAAATGATGACTGAGACCCATATAAGACCATCCATAGTAAAAAATGGGG
Organism: Oreocharis arfaki; assembly: GCA_013398015.1. Lineage (NCBI taxonomy): Eukaryota > Metazoa > Chordata > Aves > Passeriformes > Paramythiidae > Oreocharis > Oreocharis arfaki. Next base: position 120,586 of record VZRR01009073.1, read on the forward strand.
TGACATTCACTCAGATGATTAACATGGAGTGATCAGCTGGTCAGATGACCAGAGGGGAAGGTCTGGGGGCATTATATGGCATTGTAACACGAATAACAAATTCCATCCAGAAATTTTGACAGTAATGCAGGCTTTGAGCCTACTGCCTGAAGAGGACGTTGAGAAGGAGAACACGGTAAGACTCAGCAGGAAATGCAGAGAGGAGAATGGAAAGAGAAAAAAAAAGAATTAGGACTTGGCAGAGGCAATTGTAGCTAAAAAAGCGTTGAATCCGGGTTATTACTCACATTTCACTGTCCTGTTCTGAGGAATGTGCCTGAGCTGTGCTTGGTGAGCAGAGCAGTTCATGGGAAGGTGTCCAGCATCCATTATCATGCAGTCACGGGATGGTTTGGGTTGGAAGGGACCTTCAAGACCATCTCGTCCCACCCATCTGCCATGGGCAGGGACACCTTCCGCTAGACCAGGTTGATCCAAGCTCTGTCCGACATGGCCTTGGACACTCCCAGGCACAGGGCAGCCACCCTGTGCAGCTTCCTCTTTGCCCCAGCTCTTGTATGATTCCATGGCCACGTGTTCTGGCCAAAGCAGGAAATTCTGGGCTACGCTTCAGAACTACATATGCTGCACCACTGTGAGACTGGCAAGTAAGAGGCCTTAACCTGAGAGATCTTTTTCAGGAGAAGTCCAACCCTTAGGATGGAAAATGAGCACATGCAGGAGCAGCTTCTGGAGAGGACGAGCATGTCCTGCTGTTCATACAGGTTCTTCCTCTGCAGCAAGATCAGAAGGCACTGGCTTGTCCTTCCATCATGCAGTGCAGAATTAAAAACCCCACACCTTAAACCATATTCCAGGAGACAAGTCCCTTCCCAGATCATTTACCAAGTACAACATTTTCTTGAGAGCAAACTAACACTTTCCATGTCTCATTGTCACCACGTCTGCTCCAGTCATTTTCCCTCAGGCATTGCTGTCCTCTCCTAAACCCAACCCTCCCAGAGCATCAGCAGTCTGTTTGCATAGGATCTTTCCTATTTTTTTGAGGCCAAATATTTTCTTTTAAATAATTGATTTGTGAACTTCATGTATGGAGACATTTTGGAAACACAAATTTTTTTCACAGCCCACCCTAAGAGATGTCAGTGATGCCATTGAATGTGGTGTATGGGCCAGGCGGGACCCGTCACAGGGATCAAAATTGCTTTGATTCGTTTCTTGCCCATGGTTTGGAAGTCCTTCAAGTGTTGATAGCACAGAGGGGTTTGTGGCTGGCTGTGCAGAGTGTGGGCTAAAGAATAGTCTGTCTGTGCTGCCTTTCTTTTTTTGGTGGTGAAAAAAAAAAATCCAGGGCAGTGAAAAGATGAGGTGGTTAAACCCAGGAACTTGTGCCTGTACTTGCACATAAAGGGTCTGGGGAACAGATCAGATCTTCCCAGCCCTTTCCGGACTCGGGGATCCAGCCCTGCTTCCTCCCAGGCAGTTCCTTCCTCGGTGCCTACAGGCCTTCAGCGGCCTCAGCTCCTGGGAGTGTCCCAAAGCAGTGGAGCAGGTCCAGCCGGGGAAGGGATCACCTGAGCGAGGCAGCCTGGGAACTGGCTGTGCAGGCAGAACACGTAACAACAAGCACTGGAGTCAGCACCAGGGAGGCAGATGGAGCCAGCCCCAGGTGCTGAGGCATCAGCAGGGCTGGCACCAGGCACAGCAGATGAGAGAGAAAGGGAACACTGAGCCGGTTCCCTTTTGCTTAGACTGGGCAAACACAGTCCCGCGCCCTTGATTCACACCTGGCACAAAGGCTCTGGAGAAGAGCAGGTCCTTTTATTTTTTTATTTTAATCTGTTCAGCTTTGTGGTGATCACAGCATGGTTGAAACTGTGATTTCCTGCTGCTCTGTTAGGAAAAAAACAGTAAAAGTCTATTGAAATGGAACATAATATGGACAGGCACCAATTGCTGCCCAAGTCAACAGGTTCGTGCTTTTCCCAGTTTCTGATCTTGCAGTGAATCCAGAGGTAAAGGGACAGTTTTTACCCCCAGCTTTGTCTGTCAGCCACTTTTCCTTACATGAAATATTGCATATGGTTGAGTGGTTTTCTGTGTGGAGGAATATGCAGGCTGTGATCACATCTGACTCTTGCCTTTATTAAGGGGGTCTGACAGCTTTTGGGAATCACAAAACTGAATGCATATGACAGGTACCACAGCCAGTAAAGTCACTTCTGTTTATACCGGTGGGAACAGAGGCAGATCTCAGGCCAAGCCGAAGGGAAATTTCTTTGGAGACTCCCTCCTCGCCCCCCCTCCCCACACTTGATCATAGCACAGAGATGGCTGAGACCTGCATGCTCCTTCCTTTCTTTCCTTTCCACCTGTTCCTCTCCTGATTTTTTTTGGCCAAGGAGAGGAGTGACTCCATTAAGACTCCCCGTGCACTGGCATAGCAGCAGCAGCAGCCAGTGCAGTGTCTTTGGCACAGCCCAGGCAGACGGGCGGAGGAGAACTGAATCGTGCTTCTCATCAGCCCATTCTGTCGGCCTTCATCTCCCACTTGTTAAGTTTCCAACAAGCTGCTTCGTGCTCTCCCTTATCCACTGCCCCCGAGCATGGGAGGAGTTACTGCAAACAGCCGCAGAGCTGCCTTGTGTTCTCCTGCAGCATTCTCCTGCAAAACCCAACCACCAGCCCAGATTAGTGTGTGAGGGAGAGTGCCAGCAGTACTCGTACTGCCTCCTTTCTGTGGGATTCCTGGGGCTTCCTGAGCAGGGCCAGGAGTTTGACTTGATTGTCTTTGTGTGTCCCTTCCAACTCAGGGACACTGTGTTTTTTTCCACACCATTCTGTGTACTTGTCTGTGCTCATCCTTGTCCCAGCCATTGCATTAGGAGAAGGATTTCTTGGGGAGAAACTAAAGTTTGCAGGTTTGGTTCTAAAGGTTCTGATCGTGAATGGTGATACTTCTAAATTTATGGACATAATTTCATGGAATGATCACTGAGGATAGCGGAGGAGTGCATGAAATGCCAAATAATGGTATGAGGCTTCTAGAATATGTGAAGAAGTGACACACAGGAGTGGGCTGGAACCCTGCTGCTCTGGAAACAGGCTGTGACAGCTGGGGATGTTCAGCCTGGAGAAGAGAAGGCTCTGGGGACACCTGAGAGCCCCTTCCAGTGCCTGAAGGGGCTCCAGGAGAGCTGGAGAGGGACTCTGGACAAGGCCTGGGGGTGACAGCACAAGGGAGAAGGGCTTCCCACTGACAGAGACGGGATTAAATGAGATTTTGGGAAGAGATTTTTTCCTTCAGGGGTGGTGAGGCCCTGGCACAGGTTGCCCAGAGAAGCTGTGGCTGCCTCATCCCTGGAAGTGTCCAAGGCCTGGTTGGACAGGGCTTGGAGCAACCTGGGATATTGGAAGGTGTCCCTGCCCATGACAAGGGGCTGGGATGAGACTGTCTCGAAGGTCCCTTCCCACCCAAACCATCCTGGGATTCTATGAAAACCAATCTCAAAGAAAAATGGCACTTATGGTAAAAGGAAAACTGACAAATAACCCAGCTGCTGTCAGAAATGCAAATAGGGAAACGCAGCTGGAACAAAGTGCACTGAAATAGTTTAGCTATAACAGTGTCCTCTAACCTTGCTGAGCTCCTGGTGAACACTCAGTTCTAAATGATCCAAGAACTGAGGGAGACAGGCTGAGAAGCAACAGAAGATGGACTGAAGCGCTGCTCCTGCTGCTTCCTACATGGTCCTGACCCTTCTTGTAAGCCCATGCCAGCAGTCACCTCACCCCAAGGTGATTCTGTTCACCCCAAGATCTCCTGTCCAGCTCCAAGCACTGAAATGGTTCACTGGGGACTTTGGACGAGGGACTGGAGTGACAGGACAAGAGGGAATGGCTTCCCACTGCCAAAGGGCAGGGTTTAGATGGGATATTGGGAAGGAATCATGGAATATGCTGGGTTGGAAGGACCTTAAAGCTCATCCAGTCCCACACCCTGCCATGGGCAGGGACACCTAACACTAGACCAGGTTGCTCCAAGCCCCGTCCAACCTGGCCTTGCACACTGCCAGGGATGGCGCAGCCACAGCTTCTCTGGGCAACCTGTGCCAGGGCCACACCACTTTCACAGAGAAGAGTGTGTCCCTAATATCTGATTCATCCTTCTGTCAAAGTTGCCTCCCATCCTCTAGGTAAATTACGGTGTAAAGCATCGACAGTTCCAAGCAGGATCTTGGTAGGATGGATTGTGTGACAGATTAAGAGGGAATCTCAGAGTTAAAACAATTGATGTCTGAGCACTGAGACTTCAGCAGGCTGATTTGTTAATGTCTGGGAGAAAAATTAAGAGAATAATTGGCCAAACATGAGCGAGTCTGTTAGAAGATGAATCCTATCCCGTATTTCTTGGATATTATTCACTTTTTTTCCATCACCTGTAAGGGGGTACAGATAGGCACATTATACATATGCATGTGGTCACTGACCCTTGAGGAGTAATCTTGGTTCTGAAACTTGGGGGTTTTGGGACATTCGAGGTGCCTTTGGGCATCTGAAGCACAGCAGGTGTGACAGCAGCCCTGTAGAGATTCACAGCCTCCTCGGCAGCTGCTGGAGGCCAGGCCAGGTACCTTCGGGCATCCCAAGTGACATGGAGCGCCTCCGTGTGAACACTTCAACTGCCGCCCTGGCTATGGTTTGTTTGCGCGTTATTTATAGTGACTTTCCCAAGACCTCAGGGCTTGGTGATGGGAAGAAGTAGATTTCCCCTCTTGCTGCCTAATTTACCTTCTGGAATTTTTCTTTCCTTGAAGCACCACGGCCTTGGCCTCAGGATCAGTGGAGATGTTGCCAGTGCGCTCAGTGGTCTGAAGAATGTCTCAGGTCCTATATCGGTGTGTTCTGCTCAAAAAATCCAGCTTAAAACAATTGCTGGAATTTTTTCCCAGGTCATATTGGCAGGATGTAGCAGGATTCCTTTTCTTTCCTGTCCAGTGCCAAGGTAGTTCTCTCCCACTCATCCTGGGAAGCTTTTCCTGATAAAATTGTGGCTACCGAAGGCATGGAGGACATTGGTGATGTGCTTGAGCTTTCCTGTTCCCTTCTGGAGGTGCACTGCAGGGGTTTTGGACTAAGGGACTTCAAGGCCTTAGTTTTCCAATATTGTCATGAAAACTGAAGGAGGGATATTCAGGGGTCCCCTCTGGCCGAACACACGTCACACATCTGCTCACAGCTGCAGGTGCTGGGTTGACATGAGCTCTTCTCCTCCTGTACCCACTGACAGTTCAGTGCCTGAGCTGTAACTGGACACAGAATATCTTGTTACCCATTGTAAAGAATATTTTATTACCCATTGTAAAGACCCCCAAGCGAATTGCCACATGCTGTTCTTTTTAGCATCCTCATTTTTCCCTCAATTCCTCATTACTCGTGTTAGAACATTCTGTAAACTGGGACCAGCAATTAAAATAAAATTAAACTCCTAATTATAAACAAGCATATAAGTAAATAAAATTCTCTATTCATCTGTAGTTACAGGCTGAAAACCTACATTTGGGTATTTTCAGTTTGTGACTCAGTTTCTTTGACAGTTGTGATGGTTCATAATTCCAAAAATACAACATTTGTCTTTTTCTGGGGTGAAGGAAGCTGCAGGAAATAGATTTACAGGTGAAGTTCAAACAAGGAACCAACCCTTGCTTGGAGTCACAGAATCACAGAATAAACTGAGTTGGAAGGGGCCACAGGTTTCATCAAGTCCAACTCCTGGCACTGCACAGGACCATCCCCAAGAGTCCCACCATGTGCCTGAGAGTGTTGTCCAAATGCTTTTTGAATTCTGCCAGGGAGCCCATTCCAGTGCCCAGCCACGCTCTGGGGATAGAACCTTTTTCTATATCCAGTCTAGCCCTCCCCTGATCCAGCTCCAGCTGTTCCCTCGGGTCCTGGCACTGGTCACAGAGAAGAGATCTGTGTCTGCTCCTCCTCTTCCTTGCATGAGGAAGTTGTGGAGTGCAATGAGGTCTCCCCTCAGTCTCCTCCAGGTTGTTTTAGGTGCCCCCGATCGAGGAGAATCCAGCTATCAGGGAAGAGTCCTCATAACTGATGTGTGTCCAGTCTCCTGTCCCTCTGAGGGGAAAACTGATGTGGTGTTCCCTGCACTCCTGTTAAAAGGAACCAAGGCTTAAAGCATGGAATGCCCAACAAAATGCATGGAAGACACAGTTCTGGAGTGAAAAAACCAAGGCAATGCAGCACACTAAGTAATCCATCTCCTATTTCCTGAGGCACATGAACTGGTCCTCCACCAAATCCAGCCTTGCACTGGGATAATGGACACACATGGAATGGATCAAGACTAGTTAAGAGAGAAGTGAAAAGATAGAAGTTTAAAAGCCAGTTGTGTCTCAGAAACCTCCCCCTGGCACACAGATATCAGCCAGAAATGGTATGTGATTGCTTCCATCTGATTTGGAGAGGAATTGCTTTCCAAACAGTGGGTGACTTGATGCAGAACCAGAACCAGCCTGGCAGTCAGCAGCTTCATGACACCAAATCTCACCCAGTGCCTCAGGGCTCTGCCAGCTGCAGACAGATGATCCCCGGAGCTGGAACAGAGCAAAACAAAATTTAAAAAAATCAATGAAGTAAGTGCAGAATCCATCTGAATTCAGCAGGATGGGCTGTAGCAGGAGAAATTTTATTTATTCCTTGACTTGAACTCAGCTCACACCTACCAAAGTGACAAAAGATCATAAATAACCTTTGGGGTTCCAGGTAATTTCTTCCCTTCTGCTTTACCTGACAGGGAAGGATTTTGGAAGATTAATGAAATATCCATAATTTTGTGTGTGTGTGTGTGTATGTGGTGTGTATGTGGCTTTTTATTTATTTATTCACTTATATGTATAAACCATCATTTTTCATGCAAACTGAGAATTCATCAATGTGGTATTGTTCTTACTGCAACCCAGGGAATTAAAGGATGCCAACAATTAATGGAATCATGGAAGCACAAGATGGTTTGGGTCGGAAGAGACCTTAAAGCTCCTCTTCTTCCACCCCCTGCCCTGGGCAGGGGCACCTTCCCCTGGAGCAGGTGGCTCCAAGCCGTGGAACACGTGCAGAGCTGGGGCAGACACTTATGGTGGCATAAACACAACTTCTGGTTTTTATTTCACAATTCTGAGTCGTGGGTCTGTTTTGGAGGAAATAACCCCCCCAAACGCACACACAGAGTATGTGCAGAGTTTTCCAGGCCCCCTCCAAACACCCCTTGCAGGCTCCCCCTGAACATCCCTGCCAGGCCAGCGACTCACCCCCATTGCTGTGTTCAGTGGTACCAGGACACCCCCTAGCTCTATATCCATGTTTTCCTAGTGTCTCAGGGGAACCCATGAGAATCAGTTTGCTTTCATATCAAATTTACTTCTTTGCTGGTACCATTTTTCCTGCTTATTCACAAATATACAGAGTACCACAAACACTTGGGGAACTCAAGTGACTCCTCACTGTAAAAGCTGGGAGCAGAGCCTGACCCCCTGGCTGCACCCTCCTGTCAGAGAGTTGCGGAGCAATGAGAGAGTTCTCCCAAATCAGCCCAGCTGAGCACAGGTGTTTCCTGATGTCTCTCTGAACCTACCATCTGCCAGGTTAATTTTCTGCCTGTTTAGTCCTTGTGCTGGCAGCGGAGATGCCCTGGTCACAGTTTGTAGATGTCTTCTCTAGGCCTAAACCTAGAGTTCAGGCATAAAACCACCCATTTGTGGGATGTGACGAATAAAACATCCATATCCCCAGCCTACTCCGGCTGTGAGTTCCTCCTGACCCTGTGTAGTGCTGCTGTTTTCTGTGGTCCTGCCAAGCAACAGTCAGTATTACCTGATGCTTCTTTAAAGCCCAGTCTTCTCCATCTTCATTTATAACTGTAGTGAAATAATTATATTAATCAATATAAAATTGTTTCACCTCTTTACCAGTATTTACCAGACATTTCCTCTGCTGTTTTGATTGTCCAGCAGTACTGCAGGGTTCTTCTGATACTTCTTCCTTTTAATGTTGCAGTTGGTCCTTTGTCTCTCACTCTCCCATGTCTGAGCACTGTGAGCAGTTTGCTGTGTGACCATTGTTCCATCGTGGGTTGTATCTGGATGAGTCAGATATGGACCTTAAAGACCATTTTGTTCCACACCCCTGCCATGGGCACCTTCCACCAGAGATTGATAGCGGAGTGCTTTGTACTTGAAGAGAAAAAAGGCAGAATTAGAGTGGGAAGATAAATGCAGACAATTCAGACTGTAAAGGCAGTTGCATGTGTGGACTATAGATGATTATCTGTTGCAATACATCACACACAGACCTGTTGGATTTTCCTATTTTTATATTAAGACCATTTTTCCTATTGTATCATGCAGCTCTACCAGGAGTTTCAGTTTGGAGCAGGAGTAACACAGCACTGCTCTGTGCTAGGCAGGTGGTTGGATAAGAACTTGAAACTAGTTTATCCTTACAGCTCTTAATGAATGATAGTCTGAGCCTAAAGTCTTTATCTTCCTCCCAGTCCATGGCAATCCCTCCCATTTTGGAAGCAGAAGTGTTGGATGGCAACGACCACAGCAGCGACCCTCACCTTCTGTACTCGCACTCAGTAATGTAACTTACCAGGAGTCACTCACTCTTTTGGCGATCATGAGGAAGTCTCTGCTGGCACCTCAGTGGTGGGGTGCAGCAACAGAACATTCCAGCATTGACATTAGTTCGGAGTCTGAAGCCAAAGTGCTTTGAGCAATCCGTGGATCAGTCAGATATTACTGTTGTGGTACAACAGGCTTTTCTTTCAAAAATGGGTTAAAATCAGATTTGTCTATAGCCTCAAATAATTGGTCCCCTAGAGACAATTATCAAATATTGCATGTGAGGCCCTTCAGCTCTGTTTTTTCTCAGCATGAGGAGACTGAAGAAGTGATCACATCCCTTGATTTTTTATTTCTTCATTCATCTCATGAAGACTCCTCTGCCTTCTGACTGTGTTACACCAGCAGGACGTCCCTATACTCACCTGCACCCATGCACCTCCTGCTTCTGTTCACATGCTGAGGTGGTTGTAACACCAGATTTGTAAGGATCCAGAGGGTGCTCTTGTGTTCAGGCATGTGCTTTTGGTTTAGGGACACATTACACATAGTAAATAACTTCTGTAGCATTTGGAAATTACTTTTAATGGAGTGTAGATAATAACGACCTACAGCTTTGCTCTTGACTTTAAAACAAATGATAAATTTAAGCTTAGCAACCAGCAGCCTAAAAGAGAAAGTAGGGCATTCTGTTGGATGCATGGGCCTTGCTTATCCCAGGGCTGCCTGGTTGATTTGTTCCTTATTTTGGCCCAAAGCAGTTAACTTTGTGAAGGTAATGGTTAAGTGACTCACACCTTTGCCTAATTTTAGGCTCCCATGCCTTTGGATTGAACTTTCTCCAGCATTGCTCCATTTGCTTTTAATCTCTTCCCTTTGCTGTATGAGGGAGATGTGTCGCTGTCACGACACCGCTCTCATGGATGTTTTTTCTTTCCTTCCAGCTTTCCCTCCCCTCATGGCTCGTCGGTCGCAAAGCTCCTCACAGGGGGACAACCCCCTCGACCCCAACTACCTTCCCCCCCACTACAAGGAGTATTACCGCCTGGCACTGGATGTGCTCACGGAGGAGGGCAAGGAGAGTTACCAGCGCTTCCTGGCAGAGGAGGGGGCCCCTGATTTCCTCTGTGGCTCTGAGGTAGATCACATACTCCAGAACCTCCAGAAGCCCCAGTACGCCAACCAGGAGGGCAGCACGGACACTGCAGGGGACAATGACATGGACGGATCCTCCGGGACTTACTGGCCCATGAACTCAGATCTTGCTGTTCCTGAGCTTGACCTGGGCTGGCCGATGGTCTTTGGGTTCAGGGGAACAGAGGTGACAACACTGGTGCAGCCCCCCCCGCCAGACAACCCCAGCATTAAGGAGGAGGCTCGCAGGATGATTCGAGCAGCTCAGCAGGTAAGAGAGGGAGAGCCCAGCTAGAGCAGAGGTAAAATCACACATGTGCCAGAGAAGCAGCAGATTAGAGAATCATAATGGAGTGGTTTTAGTCAGAGGGACCTTTAAGCTCATTCAGTTCCCCCCCACTTGCCATGGGCAGGGACACCTTCCACTATCCCAGCGTGCTCCAAGCCCCATCCAACCTGGCCTTGGACACTTCCAGGGATGGGGCAGCCACAGCTTCTCTGGGCAACCTGTGCCAGGGCCTCCCCACCCTCACAGGGAACAATTTCTTCCCAAGATCCCACCTAAACTCGCCCTCTGGCAGTGGGAAGCCATTCCCTGCTGTCCTGTCACTCCAGGCCCTTGTCCAAAGTCTTTCTTAAGCTTTCTTGGAGCCACTTTAGGCACTGGAAGGGACTGTAAGGTTTCCCTGGAGCCTTCTCTTCTCCAGGCTGAGCAACATCACGTCCTCTGCCAATTCCCTTAACTTTGCTTCCAGAACCTGACAAAAGAGCAGGATGATTCAAATCCACTATTGACTGCACCAAAGCTTGTCTCTGCTCTGCTCTCATGGCACAGTGCCCAAGTCCACGCTAAAATACACCAAGAGTTCACAGAATCCCAAAACAGTTGAGATTGGAAAGGGCCTCTGGAGCTGGTCCTGTCCAGCCCCCCTGCTCAGAGGAGGTCGATCAGAGAGGATCACTCAGGCTGTATCCTTGAGCATCTCCAAGGGTGGAGACTAAACCTTTCTGGACAGCCTGTTCCCATGTTCACGGTCTCCTTATAGTGCCAGAGGCTTTTCTGTATCTGAACTGTAATTTCCTGTGTTTCAGTTTGTGTCTTGTCCTCTCTCTGGGCACGACTGAGAAAAGTTTGGCTCCTTCTTCCTTACGCCCTTTCCATCAAGTGTTTATACTCATGGAGCTGGGAAGGACAGGAAGGTAGACCTGTGAAGCTGCTTCCCATATAATCAGCACATGGATGCGGCTGAAGAGTGGCTGCCTGAATGGTGGCCAGGAAGTTACCTAAAAATGGCACGTGGATGTTGGAGTGGGGGGAGCAGCTCCATATACCATCCAGTCTCGTTACCTGGCCAAAAAATTAATGGGATCATTGGGTTGATGAGTCAGGGAACACCCAGGGAGGTTTCCCCTCACCTGCATACACAGAACATGCACCTTCCTGGACAGAAATTCTCTTTCTAGTTCGGGGCCGACAGTGCTTAACAGAACCTTTAATTGGGATGTTTCCTGTTCCAAAAGGAAGTTGGAATGAAAGTTCCTGTTTCAAAAGGAAGCTGAGAGGGGACAGTGCAGCTTTGGGGTGTGAGAAGCTGGGAAATGTGGTTGGTCAGGGCATGAGCCAGCACAGGTGGCTGATGTGTCCCTGCATCCCTTCCCCAGGTGGTGGCCATTGTGATGGACATTTTCACAGATGTGGATCTGCTGTGTGAGGTGCTGGATGCAGCTTCTCGCCGAGTGCCTGTCTACATCCTGCTGGATGAAATGAACTCCCAGCTTTTCCTCGATACAGCTGCCAAGTGCAGAGTCAACCTGAACTACGTGGAGGTGAGCAAAGACCTGCCCTACCTGATTCATGTGCTAAGAGGGATGTCTCCTGGGACACACAGGGCTAGTATGGCAGGAAACACCTGAGAAGGGGGAGAACAGGCCGTAGCCTGGTGAAAGATGAGTGTGAAGAAAGTGAGGAGAGCTGGCACGACATGCTGAAGACATGCCCAGAAAGGGGTTTGTACATCGGTGTGTCTGCAGGAAGAATCACTGGAGCTGGAGAATCTCGGTGGCAGGATGGAGGTTAAAAGGGGACAGGGAAGGAGGGGCAGGGGAGGGAATGAGGGTCCCATCTGAGTCAGTGCCTTTCTGGTTTGCAGTTCCTGAGGGTGAGGACAGTGTCTGGCCCAACCTACTACTGCCGCACGGGGATGTCCTTCAAAGGGCACCTGAAGGAGAAGTTCCTGCTGGTGGACTGCATGGTGGTGCTGAGTGGCAACTACAGGTGAGGAGCCCTGCCATGGTACCTGTCCAGTTTGGAGAGAGAGAGATTCAGGTGCTTTGTGCAAGGGGCTGGCTGCAGAGGTGCTCAGCTCCCATCTGATCCATTCCAGAGAGAATTTGCCGTAGCGTAAAGAGTGTAAGATTTGCATCTTAGTCTGGACCAAATGAACTTTGACCTCCACTCGTAGAATCATCAAATCACAGAATGGTTTGTGTGGGAAGGGACTTTAAAGCTCATCTTGTTCCACCCTGTGGCACTGTACCCCCTCTTCCTGATCACTTCCTGCCCTCTCCATGGGGTCTCCCTCCATCCCTTGCCCCTAGTCCTGGCCACTCCTCGAGTTCTCCCTATTGGTTCCTGTCTCCCAACACCGCCCATATACCACCCCTGTGCCCTGAAACCATTTGCCCATGTGCTCTCCCCGCCCCCCTGGCACCCGGGTTAACTGAGGCTCCAGGCCATGTGACTCTCTCTCTCGCTCTCTCTCTCTCTCTCTGCCCCTGGGAGCAGCCTGCCAACAGCTCCTCTCCTCTGCCTTGGGGGCCAGCCCGCGTGCTGGCCCCAGGCTTTGGGGAGGCAGCATGGAATAAAGACCTTTGCAGTGCCATGAGGAGAGCCTTCTCACCTCCTTTGCCATCACTGAAGTTGCAGGCTGGCAGCTGGAGCAGCGGTGCGGGGCGTCCGAGATGGACTGCAAGAGAGCAGAGAATCCCTGCCTTGTCCCAAGAAGCCCCCGCTGCGCTCCCAGGGAAAGCTGCAGCAGCTAAGCAACACCAAGCACTGCAACACCACCCCCACAGCCCCACATGGGCAGGAACACCTTCCACTAGACCATGTTGCTCCAAGCCCTGTCCAGCATGGCCTTGGACACTTTCAGGGATGGGGAAGCCACAGCTTCTCTGGGCAGCAGGGAGGTGGATGGTTTTAGTGGTGGGTGGTTTTAGTTAGGATTGTGATCAGCCATTAACACATTACCATGCTTTTGGGAATAACAGTTTTACCAGCTAAGGTGTTCATTTTTGGCAGAATAAATGTTTTTAGTGAGTTCCAGTAGAAGAATTTCTCATTCACGTATTAAAAGGATGATGGGATAAACACCTGTCATGCTCTAAGAATGTAATCATAAAATCATAGAATGGTTTGGGTTGGACAGACCCTAAAGCTTATATGGTTTCTCCCCCTGCTGTTGGCAGGGGGACCTTCTACTAGACCAGGTTGCTCAAAGCCTCCCATGAGTTGCTTCTCATGGTGGAAGATAAGCAAATGGAATTAAGGGTATTTTAAAATGCAGTATATGAAGAAAAAAGTTCCAAGAATCTGATTAAAGTGCACATTCCTTGATAATAAGATTCCACTTTGGGTTTTTTTTCCTGATGTTTGGAAAGAATTACTCACACTTGATGCTGTACCAAACAACTAACTGTTCCAATTGGATCATTTTTTGTTTAGGAGACCATCAAGTTAATTGTTCAGGACTACTTCTGTCACACTCTCACGTGCTTTGGACTTTTAAATATTGTGTCATTTCTGAAGTGGGAAGTTGTGGAAGTGTTCAAGATGAGGTTCAATGAGGCTTGGAGCAACCTGGGCTAGTGGAAGGTGTCCCTGCCCATGGCAGCAGGGTGAAACAAGATGTGATGGCCCCTTCCAACCCAGACCAGTCTGAGATTCTGAGACAGGCTGGTGAATTGGTAAAGCAGCATTCTGGCACTTCCACATGGATATCAGGGACAAAAGTTTTGCTCACTGAAGGACACTGAGCAGCAATTTTTTGGGAAAAGTACTCCATTTTGCAGTGGAGGTAGATATACCAACTAAAGAAGTCCTTGAGCCCAGACAACTGCAAACCAAGCTTCCTTCACATTAAGAATTAAAAGATCTGGGGAAAAAAAAAAAAGACGGTAATTCAAAGGGTTTTGGAGCTACAGCAAACCTGCACACACTGGCAAGGCAAAATAAGGGATCACTTCCCTGCTTCCCATTGGTCAGCAGATGGGGAAAAAAAAAGCTGAGCTTGACTTGGGAAGATGAACACCATAACACTGAACATCTTCCTCCCCCATTTCCAGCCCAGCTCCTTCTGTGCAGTCCCCCTCAAACTGTGTGGGTGGAAGGGTTGTGCCACCCCAGGAGTAAGATCCTGGATTTGTCTTTTCGGAGGTTCCTGTCAGCACATCTCCCCAGCCTTTGTGATCCCCTGACTGGTGGCACCTGCCAGGTGCTGAGGGTCCACACTGACTGTTGTCCAGGTCATTACTGACACTGTTAAAGACAGGAACATCTACTTCACATAAGGATTATCATCAGCTCGCACTATGGGTGACACAACTCACTGGCTTTTTAGAACAGAAATCATTTATTGCCTTGTAAAATTTTCTGCAAAGGTGTGATCCCAAATCAGTCTGTAACTGTGAGGTTTGGGAACAATCATGTGGAACAACTAGCTGCAGGGGAATTTTCTGCTGTTACTTTGCCCTATTTCTGCCCAAGCAGAAAATTTAGAATTTAGAATTTGCTTCAGGTGAGCAAATTCTTTAATGAAAACAGGTACAGCTGAGTTATTCGATGGTAATGCCCTCAATCACTTCTCTTCTCTCTGTAGTTTCATGTGGTCCTTCGAGAAGATTCACAGGAGCATTGCGCACATCTTCCAGGGCGAGCTGGTGGCCAGCTTTGATGAAGAATTCCGCATTTTGTTTGCACAGTCAGAACCTCTCGTTCCTCCAGCCAACGTCTTGGCAAAGGCAGAGAACACATTTGCCATGGCTCCCTTTGGCAATAACATGCCTTTCTTTCCCAAAAAAGGCCCCCTGATGTTCCAGAGGGATGACAGTCTCTTCCCCTCCTTCATGGACAGAGTGGATCCGGACAGGTACTTCCTCTCCAATTTTCGACGGGACGACATGCTGCGGCACACTGTGGAGGGCTCAGCCATGCGGATGTATAAAAAGGTGGAAATGGAGAATTCCCAGATGGATCCGGTCAGGGGTTTCCTCCGTTCCAAGCAGCTGGAGTTGGATGCTTTTAAGAGACACAGTTTTGCAGAAGGAACATTTGAAAATTTTGCTTCTGCCAAGCAGTACACCCGGCAGATGTTCATGAACAACATGGACGAGTTCAAAATCCAGTCCAGTCATTTCCAGAAGGACCAGTTCTACCAGTACCAGTTTGAACATCCCCATCTTTCTGGCAGACCTCAGGGGTTCTTTGAGAGGATTCGAGGGGGGAGGCCGGGATTCAATGAACTGGAAGACTATGGAGAGGGACCCCGATACCCTGAACTGGAACCCAGTTTCCCACAAGAGGGTTTCCCCTTGCGGCTGGATTACGTACCCTCAAATTCTTCCAGGGAGGTGAGACACGGCTCTGACCAGCTGAACCCTGCGGGCAATGGCCCGATGGGAATGATGTTACGGAGGCAGAATATAGGACAGAAATTCATTTGCCAAACTTCTCCCACGCAGAAGCAGAGCCTGGAGCAGCGCCTGTTCCTACAGGAAAAGGATGAAGACCAGGATGATGACAAGAACACGCAGGAAAACAGAACAGGGTTACGGAACTGGAGGATTTCTTCATACCTCAGTGCGTACCAGTCTGAACCAGAGGAAGGGCTCCCGATGCCGATGGAGTCCGAGGCATATAACGATGCTCTTGGGGATCCCCTCACAAAGCACCCCACTGACCTCGTCCCAGCCTTCAAATCCCCCACGCCTTTCAACAGCAAGCCACTGGGAATTGACAGTGCCAAGGAATCTGCAGACCCTGATAGAGCAGGTGAAGAAACCTCAATAATGAAACCAGATGCCTTCAGGTCCAGGATAAATCCCTTGATCCAGAGGAGCTCCAGGCTCAGGTCCTCTCTGATTTTCAGTGCTGCCAAATTAGATCAGCCCAATACCACAATAGAAAAGGTGCAGATGATCCAAAAAGAGCAAATGTCCAGTGAGTTAACAAAGGACAATGAAACCATCAAGACGGCTGCCTCCTCCAAAGTGGCTGAGCTGCTGGAGAAATACAAAGCCGTGGGCAAGGACATGGAACGGGGCACGGTCACCCACACCAAAGCTGTTTCAGGTTACCTACAGGAGGAATCACAGAATACGGAGAAGAAATGTACCAAATCTGTGCAGTATAAGATTCTGGAGAGCAGGGTGCTGGACTCCAAAGACTCCTGCAGTACTTACAAAATGCATGGAGAGTTGGACAGAGCATTTGGAATGGCCTCATCCACCCCCCAGCTTGGGGACGCATTGAGTAAAGATCCCCTGGCACATCTTGGCACTAAGGTGGACAAGCTGTCATCCCGGTTTTACCCCATCGAGAACAAACCTGCTCTTCCAGAGAAGGAGAGCCTGATATTTGTAGGAGACACTCAGAAATTGGCTCTTCCAGAGAAGAAGGACAGAGTGACCTTCAGAGAAGACACTTCAAAATTAGTCAACACAGAAATGAAGAAACCACAGGTTAGGACAAGTACTACGTCCTCAGTTCTAGAAAGCCTGTCTAGAAGTCAAGGGTCTGACAGCTCTCTCAACAAATCTGAGGAAGATTGTTCAAAACAAGAGCAAAATCCCATGGAGTTTTTAAGAAAAGGGTCACTACGGCTGAAGCAGCTTTTGAACCCAAAAGGTGAAAAGAAATTGGAGGAGGAACCTGCTTCTGAGAGTGGGAAATGTGACAAGCAGGCGGTGGTGCTCAAACGATCGTCCATAGGGGACTGCCAGGAAGCAATGGAGGAAGAAAAATCCCACAAATTCGCAGCACCGCTCCCTCCCAAGAGCAGCCAGACAACACAAGGGAGGTTCCCTTCTTCCACAGCCAACATCCTGTACAGCAGCAACTTACGTGACGACACCAAAGTGATCCTGGAGCAGATCTCTGCCAATAGCCAGAAGAACAGAGCCGAGCTGGCCAAGCAGCTGCCATCCACCAGCAACCCTGACCTCTCCAGGTCAACCACAAGCTTGGAAAGAAAAGGGGAAAAGGAGAAAAGCTGCAACATCCACAGGTCTGAGAGCTTTGGGAGCCAGAAACGGAACCTCCAGCGGCAGCCATCAGAGGATAGAGACACCCTCCTGAAAAAAATGGAGAACATGCGGAAGGAGAAGCGAGTCTACAGCAGGTTCGAGGTGTTCTGCAAGAAGGATGAACACACGAGTCCGAGTGAAGAGGAGTATGACACAGATGCCAAAGACAAGAAAATGGGAAAATTCATGCCCAAAATCCTGGGGACCTTCAAGACCAAAAAATGATCCTAGAAATCCTATTTAATTCCATTTAATCACTGACTGTCACAGGGAAACAAGGAAGAAACTTGTCTATGGTGGCTGCAAACCCCAATGGCAATGCTCTTCTTGGTTAGTGAGCAGGAATGTATCCAGCATGAGCCTCCCATGGCACAGTTTGCTCAATAAAGTCAAGTGGTATCAAACAACCTTATCACAGTTATGTTCCAAATAAAATAATTAAAATGCCAACATGCTTGAAACACAGAAGTCTCTTTTTTTATAAACAAGTCTCTGTTACTGTACAAAACTGAGTGATAGTCTCTGTTAAACTCAAGGAATATTTTCAGCAGACAAAACCATTCCAATTTCAGAAAAGAATGAAAAATAGAAAATTCAATTCTTGAGTTTGGGCCAGAAAAATAAATACATACAGATACACATAGAGGTATTAACTGGAAAAAGTATTTAAAGCCCAGTGGTTTCTCAGGTAAAGTTACTCTTTTTATGTATCTCACAATGAATCAGACACAGGAGGCACCTTTTGGAGGTTTACAGACAAAAAAATAGTTGTAACCAATGTTTTGGCCTTATCTGTGGTTCTGATCTCCAGCACCACAGGCCCAGCTTTTGTATTTACCAGTTCCTGAGCCTGCAGGGTCTGGTTTGCTTGTGATTTGTTCTTTTGTGTATAGGGAATTACTTGCTTTAGGGGCTGAGCGAAAGAAGCTGCTGAGGTGTTACTGATGGAGAAGGGCTTGGTTTTAGGAAACCTTTTCAGGTGAGTCTGAGTTTAAATAAGCATCTAAAATAAAATCCTGCCTTGGCCAAGCAGTGACTTCCTTGACAGTGTAACTCCAGTTCATGAGGTGACAGGTCTGGAGCAGCATGAGCAGCTGAGAGAGCTGGGGGGGGAATAACAATCATTTATTACAGGTAGAGTAAAACTTCAGGGACAGAGACAAGAGCTTCAAGTTAATGAGGAAAATGCATCCA
Source organism: Oreocharis arfaki (assembly GCA_013398015.1). Lineage (NCBI taxonomy): Eukaryota > Metazoa > Chordata > Aves > Passeriformes > Paramythiidae > Oreocharis > Oreocharis arfaki. The sequence goes on from VZRR01009073.1 coordinate 138,855, forward strand.
AAATCAGCATTGAAACAGGAATATAAAGTTTCCCGTAGTCCTAGACTGGCAACACCTTCACGATGTCTCAGCAATAATATCTGATGAAACTTTGCTTTCTGAAAGCAAAAACAATAAAAATGACCAATTATTCATTGAGGAAGCAGCCCTACCAATAGGGAGTTTCCCTCTCAACACAGCAAATGCTGCTTGAAAGACAAAGATTTTCTTCAGTGCAATATAAAGTATTTATTTTTAAAATATTTACAATATTACACACTAGAGAAACTGTTAAATATTGTAGAAGAACCCACCTGTATTTCAGATGCTTTTCTACCTGATTTTAACAAAACCAGACCATGATGGATTCTGTTCATCTAGCTCAGAAAAGTCATAGAAATGAGTGAAGGGCTGTAAGATTATCTGTGAGGAGTTAGGTCTTCATGGTCTTCAGAAAACAGTTACCTGTTCTGCTCAAAAAAATATCCCCCATTTAGGCAGACTGTTGATGAATCCTAGAATGGGTTGGAAGGGACCTTTTAAAGGTCACCCAGTCCCAACCCCTGCCTGCTATAGGCGGGGACACCTTACACTAGACCTGGTTGCTTCAAGCCCTGTCCAGCTTGGCCTTGAACATTTCCAGGGAGGGGGCAGCCACAGCTTCTCTGGGCAACCTGTGCCAGGGCCTCCCCACCCTCACAGGGAAGGATTTCTCCCCAGATTCCATCTAACCCTGCCTTCTGTCAGTGGGAAACCATTCCTTGTCCTGTCAGTCCAGGCTCTTGTCCAAAGTCCCTCTCCAGCTCTCCTGGAGCCCCTTTGGGCACTAGAAAGTCTTCTCAGAGCCTGCTTTCCTCTAGGCTGGACATCTCCAGTTCTCCCAGCCTATCTCCAGAGCAGAGGGGCTCAAGCCCTCAGAGCACTTTCTTGGCCTTGCACTTGGCCTTGCTGAACTTCAGGAGGTTCCCCTGGACCCTGAATATGTCTAAAAACCACTCAAGTATCAGAATATTGCAGTTTTCTGTGATTTTTTTTTGGTAGTAATTCAAACAAGGAGTATGAACTGACAGCATTCACTGTTCTCACAGTCTGAGAGCAAACATGCGGTGTCCTTGTCTTCTGAGACTGGAAGGCAGAGGAGTTGGATTCCCTTTCCTATTAGCCTGTCCAGAGGAAAGGAGGACATTGTCCTGTGCAGTGAATAAAGCATTTCCTCATATTTTGCTCTCCCCTGCTGCCCTTCCTTAGTCAGGGGCTGAGGGATGAGCTATACTTCACCTGTCTGGAACATCTCCGTTCACTGCCCAGGGTTTTCAGAGGCTTTTGCTATTGGAAGATTCTGCAGCGCAGATTTACTGATGGTTCCATAGGCCTGGGAGTAGCTGCCCATTGATGCCCTTGGATCACCTGCAGCTCCCACATTTGCAGTGACCTGGAACATCTTTTTACTGGGCTTCACGAGGGGACGAACATCTTTGCTGTGACACTGAGAGTTTCTGGGATTCTGTGTGAGAAAGAAAAGCCAAGGAAAGTTAATAACTTGGAATCAGCTTTCTGGAATGGAAATAGGACACAGATTTGGCTTTGGTCAGCATTATCCTCTCAAGAAATAAACACAAACTCAGGGCATGTGGAGGCTGAGCCTCTCCCTCTTCTGCTCTTCCTGTCACAGAAAGTTGGTCACAATTCCCTAAAGAGTCTTCCAAATGCATTGGTCATGTGTACACCTGCATATGCAGCAAGCTCCACAATCTCATCTTGGGGAATAAATGGCTTCTCTCACTCTCAAAACATTTTGGAAGGGATTCCAAATCAGAGGGGCTGAAAGGTGGGTTGCCAGTGTGCTACTGGACATGCTTGAAAGTTTCTGACAACCTGGGCTGGTGGAAGGTGTCCCTGACCATGGCAGAGGGGTGGAATGAGATGAGTTTTTAGGTCCCTTCCAACCCAAGCAGTCTGTGATTCTATGAATCTGTGCTGCCTCCTTCCATACTCTTCCTCTGTCATAAGCTTCCTTCGATCACTTCTGCAGGTGCCAGCAGTCACCAGGCAGCAGACAGCCAGCTCAGGAAGAAAAAAAAACAGGAGGAAGAGGTCATTAAAGAACCCAGTGAGGGTAAGGACTTTTGCAAGGAAGCATGGCCAAGAACAGGGAAGAGGGAGGAGCAGAGAGGACAGGACTGACACCTTCCCAGCTCAGCAACAGCAATCCATTAGAAACGCAGAAACATGAAATCACAGAATCACTGAGGTTGGAAAAGCCCTCTGAACCCACTGAGGCCAACTGCTCTCCCAGCACTGCCAAGGCTACAGCTAATCCGTGTCTCCATGTGCCACATCCACACCGTTTTTTAATCTCCCCAGGGATGGGGACTCCACCCCTGCCCTGAGGCAGTCTGTGCCAAGGCTGGACAGTCCCTTGCAGGAGGGTTTTTTTCCAATATCCAACCTAAACCTCCCCTGGAACCACTTGAGGCCATTTCCTCTCATCCTGTCACTTGTTTCCTGAGAGCAGAGCCCAACTCTCACCTGGCTGCAACCTCCTGTCAGGGAGTTGCAGAGAGTGGGAAGGTCCCACCTGAGCCTCCTTTTCTCCACAGCTACTGCTGCTGCTCCAGACCCTCCTCCAGCTCTGTTCCCTTCTCTGGACACACTCCAGCTCCTCAATGGGGCCTCTCCTTTCTTCTTGTGAGGAGCCCAAACTTGCCCCCAGGACTGGAGGTCCCTCAGCAGTGTCCAGCACAGGGGACAGGTACTGCCCTGGGCATCTGGCCACACCGTGGCTGGTACAAGCCAGGTGCCATTGGCCTCTTGCCCACCTGGGCACACCTAGGCTCATGTTCAGCTGCTGTCATGTTCAGCTGCTGGTCACACAGCAGGTGACCTTTTCCAGCTTTGCAGCCACTCTGCCTGGAGCACTACAGGGAGTTGCTGTGACCTAGGTTACCACAAGTAAGGGTTAGAAGTTAAGCTACTCACATTGTAAATGTTCTGAGCACTTGTAGGAGAGAGCCGAGTGTTTGGCCATGTGACTTGTCTCCCTAGTTTCCCACTGTTGGAGATTCTGGACTGTTGAGGTGGTGCAGAACAGTTCCTGATCCCAGCACCAGGATTTGCATTTCCTGCAGAAGGAAAAATATGAGAGAAAGTAGGAAAACTGTAAGAACACAAAAGACATTGACTGAGGCAGGGGCAGTCCCATACTAAACATTCATTCAACTGTGTTTTTGTTCTTATGTCATTTCCTTCCCACACTTTCACCCCCTCATTTTACCAAATTCAAATTTGCATCAATTTGCAAATTCCCTTCATTTCTTTTACACCACTCATTCTCTCTTCCCCACAAGAATACCCCAAGGTGAGTTACACCCCAGTGTAGGAGGGTGGTACCTACTCTGCACAGTGGTGTGTGTGATGGGGTTGTACATCATCACACTAGTCTGTGATCTCTGACACGCAGCTCCGGCCAAATCCTTGCTCTGGCTAGATCCTGTTGGCTGGATGCCAGCTGTGGCTCCAGCGTGCACATGTGAAGGGTTTAGAAGAGGGGGTGTTGGTTCTTGCTGGCCTTTCCTGGTAGGTACAGTCACTGAGCTGAAACTTGGGAGAAGTGTGTGGGATTCAGACCGGCTCAGATGAATGTTTTCTCTCTGCCCTTGCTCCTTTGGAAGGCTCTCTGACTTCTTTTCAAGGATCATCTGCAGAACGGAAAAGTGTGCTAGACTTAATAGAGCAATACAGCAGAAAAAGAAAACATCAAAACAAAGAGGAATACTTAAAAATACCTGCAATTTATTTTACAGGGTAAGTAACAAGTATAATTTTGGAACTAGATGATCTTTAAAGACCCTTCCAACCCAAACCATTCTGTGAGTCCTTCTCAGACATCATGCTTCAGAGATTTTTCTTTGCTCTGTGGGAATTGGACATGTAAAGGTCTCTCAAAGATTACGACAGTATGGAACTGGCCGATCAAACACCAAGCTGTAACTGCCAGCAGGCGTGGAAAGCCCAGGGGAACACAAAGACAAGACAATGACAGAATTCGTTAAGTGTGTGCGAGAATGGCAGGTTACTTGGAGGATTAGGATTTGGGAAAACAGGATGAAAGTACCTCATATAACTTATTTCGATATTCTGCCACAGACAGCTGGACATCATCACCCAAAGGAAGGATCACATCAAAATCCAAAGAGGGCTCCTTGGAAGGACAGTGGAATCTGAGGAAATGAGAACACATCATGTAATCCACTGACTGGAAACAGATTATTAAAATTTAAACAGGATTGTTAAACAATCTCATGTAAATAGCGCTGTAGAAAAAGAATTAGCTTTGCCATTTTTTCTGTAATGCATTTAAAGAAAACTTGTGCCAAGAGCAGGTTTGTAATGTCTCAGAAGACATCGGGGAAGCTGCATACTGGTGTCACTCTCACCTGTTCACATAAGGATGCCGCAGAGCCTCCTCTGCTGTGAGCCGTTTGTCAGGGTTAAATACCAGAAGTTTCTTCAGCAGATCCAAGGCAGGCAGTGGAGTAGAGGATGGGAAAATCTCCTCAAATGCTACTCGCTGCCTAGAAGTCAGAAAACAATGATACGAGCTCTCAATGTCTAATTCCCAGTGAAGGCAGGAATGACAGTTCCGGGGTCAAGGTGACAACAGATGTGAGTTCACTCACAAAGTGTGTGTCATAATCACTGAATCCTACAATGGTTTGGCTGGGAAGGGACCTTAAAGCTTATCACTTTCCAGCCCCATGATCCCACAAATCTAGACCTGAGATCATAGAAACATACTTCTCTGTAATTTAAAGAGAAGATAAAATTTAAAAATTTGGTTTTGCGTTTTGAAATCCTAAATATAGCTGTGAACACAATGAAGAAGAAAGTATCTTGAAAAAATCCGTTTTAAGCACCAAATCTTACTCATATTTTAATTTCTATTTAAGGAGACAACTTAGAGCCCCTTCCAGTGCCTTAAGAGGCTCCAAGACAGCTGGAGAGAGACTTTGGAAAAGGGCTTGGAGTGATGGGACAAGTGGGAAGGGCTTCCCACTATCAGAGGGCAGGGTTAGATGGGGTATTGGGAAGAAATCCTTTCCTGTGAGGGTAGTGAGGGACTGGAATGATCTCCTGGAGAAGCTGTGGCTGCCCCATCCCTAGAAGGCCTGGTTGGATGGGGCTTGGAGAACCTGGTCTAGTCAAAGGTGTCCCTGTCCCTGTCAAGAGGGTAGAATGAGATGATCTTTAAGGTCTCTTCCCACCCAAAGTATTCTGTGGTTCCATGATTCCATGGTCCTACATTAGATGCTCTGAGACACAACGAACACCTCAAGCTTACCGGGAACTCATGTGGTTAATAACTGAGGCCTTGTACTCTGACTGCAGAGCCAAAATATCTGCAATTATAAAAAGACACTGTTACTGCCAAGATGAGGATTAACAGAGCTACACAGTTTATGAAGGAAAGCAAATATTTGATATTAACATAGGAAATTATCCTCATAAAACTCAGTCCGAGATCTATGGAAGGGGGCTGGAATATTTACTTACCAATTTTCTAAGCTGATTTTTGAATTCCTATTTATTAATCATACACTTCATAAACCTGCACTCTCATAGCAACAGATGCAGAAGCACCAGGATAACTGAATTTCTTATTTTCCTCTAACACTAACATTCAAGATGCAAACTTTAATTTCTTTGGAATTGTGCCAGAATAAATAAGAGATACCTCCTTCCCTGACCCAGCCAGGCTGCTTTCTTCCACTCTTAACCCTTTCTCGAGACACCTTTCCCCACAGCAGAGTCCTACCTTCTGGGGACGGAGCAGGGATGACCCTCAGGATCTGCTCTATTTGATTCATTGTTGATGTTCCAGGAAAAAGAGGCTTTCCAAGCAGCATCTCGCCAAGAATACAGCCAATGCTCCACATGTCTACACCCTTAGTGTAACTACAAACAGAAATAGAACAGAGGTAGGATTAAATCAAGCAAATATTTTCCTGTACCTGGTATGCACATCACCTACATTGATTTATTTGCTAGAAAGCATGCTTGGTGACTTCTCAGATACAAATGCTCACAGGTTTGAACTATAAATTGAGTAACATTTGGGAATCATGAGACTAGCAAGCATGAAACAGAAAGGAGATTTGTCCTACTCAAAGTCTAGTCTAAGAAACCATAAAAGGAAATATATTACAGGGAAATGCCAGAACAAGGTAATATATTAAAGGTAATGCCAGAACAAGGTATTATATCCTTTTCATATGACCAAGAATGAAGATACACACTGTTCTTTGGAAACAGTTGACTTTGGTCATAAAGTACATACAAAGTAGTTACAATTACTTAAGAATTACATTTTTAAGCAAAGTAAATGCCAAACAATGAGTATAAGACGGTTTGCAAAACATCCACATTTAAAATTCAGGATACTACGCCAGCATCTATTTATTTACTTTTCTGGTTTTTCAAATTTAATTTAAAAAAAGGACCTAACCTGACTGACAGGCAGCTGGTTTAACATTTGATTAGGGAATATTTCATGAAGGTCTATCAAAAAACACTGCTTCAATTCAGAAAAGAGGACTTACATTCTCAAGCAAATTTTGTAAAGTTGTGGGTTTAAGGGACAAGAAATAAGTCCGGTGGGAGAAAGGGTGACAAACAGATGAGCTGCTCATGTATGTACATTGACAGTCTAAGAACACAGGAAGGACATGGACATGTTCATGAGAGGTTTTTATGTCGCAGAATTTTTAATTGTATATTGAGCAAATAGACTGCTGACATGACACTGCATCTGGTGACACTGAAAATTAAAAAACTGAAGAATTTTAGACAAAAAAATTTGCAAGTGGTGAAGAAGTCACAGGCTGCCATGCCTTCACTCACTTGCGAGAGGCCAGTAAGATCTCGGGGGCTCGGTACCAGCGCGTGGCCACATACTCTGTCAGTGCAGGGGTGGGCTGGTCCTCACTCAGCTGGCACAGGGAACGGGCCAGCCCAAAGTCACACAGCTTCACACAGCACTGTGCATCCAGCAGGATATTGGAAGGCTAGATTGAACATAGGAGAATTAATTAGCCTTTTACTCTCTGAATAGCAGAAGAGTATTATCAAGGTTCTTTTACTAGTCTCGTATATTTCTCCATACTTTTCCTATGGAGACAGGCTGGGACAGCTGGGGGGATTCACCCTGGAGAAAAGGTTCCAGCAAGATCTTAGAGCCCCTTCCAGTGCCTAAAGGGGTGCCAGGAGAGCTTGAGAGGGACTTTAAACACGGGCCTGGAGGAAGAGCACAAGCAGGAATGGCTTCCCACTGCCAGAGGGCAGGGTTAGATGGGATTTTGGGAAGGAATTCTTCCCTGTGAGGGTGGGGAGCCCTGGCACAGGGTGCCCAGAGAAGCTGTGGCTGCCCCATCCCTGGAAGTTTTCCACACCAGGTTGGACGGGGCTTGGAGCAACCTGGGATAGTGGAAGGTGTCCCAGTCCATAGCAGGGGGTGGGAATGGATGGGTTTTGAAGGTCCCTTCCAACCCAAATCAGCTTGTGATTTTATTTAGTGTTCAACAGAAAACCGGAGTGAAGGATACAGACCGTGACCGAAATGTACCTTCTGATCCCTATGAATAACATTCCCTGAGTGGATGAACTTAGTTGCCTTCAGGAGTTGGTAGAGAATGTAACACTTGTGGATATCTTTCAGCAAATTCCCCTTCTTAATCACAGCATGTAAATCTGTCTCTGTAATACATTATACCAGTAATGTATTTACATCAGTAAATATCAGTAGTATCACGAACATTAATGTATACCATGCATATCACACCACTGTCAAAGTGATAACAAGGATAACTCCTAAGAGAGGCTGGGTTTGAATGGCTGCTGCAATGCTGAGTCTCACCCATGGACTCGAAGATGAGGTAGATGTCCTTGTCATTCTCTGCTTGGATAACATCGAGCAGCTTGATGATATTTGGATGTTCTCCAAATTTCTGCACAGGGAAGAGACCCAGGTATCAAAATCATGTGTTTTGCTTGTGAATCATAAAAAAGGACAATAACCTGTTTCAGTTTGTATTACTGTCTAGAACAAACACTGACATGCTGTTTCCTCCATTAGGCTTCTCCTGAAATAAACTTTAAAAAATGATTCAAGTTTGTTCCATAGTAGGAAACCAGTCAGTTAATCAAAAAAAAAAATCTCTGTTGAATGAGACGTTAGTTCTGAAACTCCCTCTATACCATTTATAATAAAATCCAGTCCCATTTATGCACCTCGCATTTCCTACTGAACCAAAGAATTATTGTGGCATGGAAATAGATCATAGTTGCCATCAACATTCATAGCTAAAAACCCAAACAACCAGAACATGTCGATCTGAGGGCTGGCTCAGACACTCACAGGCTGCGTTGAGGAACTGACTGCATGGAGATCAGACAGCACACAGAGATACCTGAACACAGGTATCACACTGGAGGTGGAATCCATCCTCACACTTTTGCAGACTGACAATCCTGAGGGGATCATTAAGTTCATCCGCAGGTTTAACAGCTTTTATTTCCCACTTCTGTGCAGCCAGGGACACAGTAAACACTTCATAATACACCAACATTTTATAATGCCTAACATCTAGGAAAGTTCACAAAACAACACATTCACCTGCAGCAACCTGTGAAAACACACTCACAAAGCAGTGATACTCAGACAGGCCATCACACATTGTTTTCATTCTGAGAATAGTCACAATACCCATACAAATAACCTAAAGAAGGTTTTTACCCAAAAGGGGATATTGTTCTAGAGATGCAGCTAAATCTTGACAGTGTTACTTGAGTACTACTTAAGAAGGAACATTTCACTGTCTCACACTGCCTTGCCCTGGAACTGATAACAGGAAGTCATGAAAAAATTTCAATCTGTACTCAAAAAACCACATTACCTTGAAAAAAAACTTGTCAGGGCCAGTTCTATTAATCTTTGCTTAAAGAATAATAATGCTACTAACACACTTACCAAAATGACATTCTAAAATTGGCCTAAAATGCACCATAGATCTACAACTACACTGAACAGCAAACACAAAACCTGCAAGCAATGACCAGAGCATCAGAGAATCTTCACACCCCAGATTCTACAGCAACTTCTCAATTAGAATTATTGAGACACATAATATAAAACAATAACCTAGTCCATCAAATGGCATTGTGATAAACATCAAGATTGAACAAAACAATTATTATGCACAGATAAGCAAATTAAGACAAACATCCAGTTATGAATAACAGAGTATTTTTCACATCTTTTCCTTTCTGAGCCCTCAGTCTTGAACTCAAGAAAGAGGTTTAAAACAGGCGGGGAAACTAAAATTCTTAAAGTCTGTTGAGCACCAAAAGTTATGGAGGTACAGGCTGAACAGTACATTAACTTCCTTCTCCCTGCCCTCCACTGCCAAGTAACTCCTTCTTTCCCCCAGAAGAAATATCCCTTTTTCCCCCTGCTCCTCCTCCATCCATCCACCCACTCCAGGAGTGCTGCACTTTCAGAGATTATCTAACTTACAGGTAATTCACTTCTAAGGAATTGTATATATTTTTAGCTTTAAAGTTTGCAGCTTCTATTTCAGGCTTCAAGAATTACTAAAAAGTAAAAAAAAAAAAATCTCTTTCCTACTTAAACTTGGCGGTCTTAGGAAATACCTCTTCTATGAGCCCTGCCTCACTTGTGTCCTTAGAGAATCACAAGTTATAACAACATTATTCCAAAATATTGATGTTTCTACATGGTAAGTCTGAGGAGGAGTGGACAGATAATTGGAATGCCACTGATAAGGTCAATTATATCAAAACAAGTTAAGTTATTCCTTGCAGAACTTCCCTTTTTCTTTTGGTTAGATTGTTTTAAGTGATTAAATAGCTTACTGCATGATGGAAGAAAACAATTTTGGCGTGTAAATCCCTCTCCCACCCCAGCCCCAGCTCCAATCATGGCAGTTAAAATGTAAGAGAAACAGCTTCTATCCACAAAGAAGCAAGAGTGACAAGGTGCAAGTTGATGTGTTGATCCTGCAGGAGACACATTGCTAAAAACAGGGAGAGAGTGGGAAAGAGCAAAAACAAGCCTAAATGGAGAGTGTTTCGTTCAGGTGGGTTCACCCTGAAAGGCTCTTTGCCTTTGGTGGTGCAGAAAAGAAATTAAAGAGTTATCAACACTAATCAATGACCACTGCATTTTGGAAAACAATGGGAAGAAAATACTTAGGCATCAGAGATAAAAAATCAGAGAAGAGAGAGAACATGGACATTACCTGCAGGAACATAATCTCTCGAAATGTTCTCTAGAAATAAAGAATAAACAGTTTATTATCAAGAGAATGGCAGAAGAGAGATGCACTTCAATGTCAGGGTTAAATCCACTCCTCTTTTGTACATGCCATGATACGCAAAGCTTGATATTTATAGCTTGTTTTTATCTCAATATAGATTCAGACTGTATTGTTACATGCATAATTATCATCTTTCAAAGACAAAAATCCTGAAAATACCTGTGGAATCCCACCACATGTCAAAACACATCAGGACAACAATTTCTCACCTGAGCATCTGTTCTGTTCCTGAAAGCATCAAAGATCTTTTTAACAGCAACTGTTTCTCCTGTCTTGCGGTCAATCGCTTTCCAGACGATGCCATAGGCCTGGGAAGAAACACGGACAGGTGAGCAGTGTGCTGACACCTGCACGCAGCTGAGGCCTGCAGTGGAACCAGAACGTATTCAAGGAGGGACTGGAAGCAGAGGGGATGGAAGCTACATGGAAGAGAGAGAGATTAGGCCAAGGAGCCACTCTACTCAGGAGACAGACTGAGAGAGTTGGGGCTGTTCAGCCTGCAGTAGAGAAGGCTGCAGGGAGACTTTAGAGCTCCTTCCAGTGCCTAAAGGGGCTCCAAGAGAGCTCAAGTAGGACTTTGGACAAGGGCCCGAAGTGACAACACGATTTGGAAGGGCTTCCCACTGCCAGAGGGCAGGGTTTAGATGGGATCTTAGGAAGGAATCCTTCCCTATGAGGGTGGGGAGCCCTGGCATAGGCTGTCCCAAGAACTTGTGGCTGTCCCATTCCTAGCAGTGTCTAAAGCCAGGTTGGATGGGGCTTGGAGCAACCAGGTGTAGTGTAAGGTGTCCGTGGCCATGGCAGGGGGTGGGATTTAGTGGGCTTTAAGGTCCCTTCCAACCAGAACTATTCAGTGGTTCCATGACTGTGTATGGAGAGCAGCCCTGAGGAGAAGGACTTGGGGGTGCTGGTGGATGAAAAACTGGAAATGAGCTGACAACACACACTAGCAACTCGGACAGCCAATCATGTCCTGGGATGCATCAAAAGAAGGACAATCAGGGGATCAGGCCCAGCCAGTTCGGGGCTGTGACAGGCAGGTCCTGCCTGACCAACCTGATCTCCCTCTGTGACTGTGACCTTCTCAGTGGCTGAGGGAAAGGCCGTGGATGTTTCTGCCTGGACTCGAGTAAAGCTCTGACACCGTTTCCCACAACACTCTCCGGGAGAACCTGGCTGCTCCTGGCCCGGACAGGTGCGCTGTTCACTGGCTCATGGCTGGGCCCAGGGAGTGGTGGGCAATGGGGCTGCATCCAGCTGGGGCCGGGCACCAGTGGGATTCCTTGGGCTCAGTACTGGGGCCAGTCCTGTTTAATGTCTCTACCAATGCTCTGGACAAGGCGATCGAGGGCACCTCAGCCAGCTCACAGAGGACACCAGGCTGGGCGGGAGCACGGACCTGCAGGAGGGCAGGAACCTCTACAGAGGGGTCTGGAGAGGCTGCATCAATGGGATGGGATCGATGGGCCAAGGCAAGGCCAAGTGACAGGTCTTGCTCTTGGGTCACAACAACCCCTTGAAACATGCCAGGCTTGGGACAGAGTGGCTGGAAAGCTGGAAAAGGACCTGGCGGTGCTGGTGACAGTAGCTGAACATGAGCCCAGGTGTGCCCAGGTGTGCCCAGGTGTGCCCAGATGTGCCCAGGTGGCAAGATTCCAATGGCACCTAGCTTTTAGCAGCCATGCTGTGGCTGGCAGGTCAAGAGAGATAATTCTTCCCCTGTATTTGAATTTGGTGAGATTCCCACCTGGAGCACTGAATCCAGCTTAGAGCTACTCAGTACAAGAAAGACATAGACCAGTTTGAGCAGGTGCAGAGAAGGGTCATGGAGATGCTCTGAGGGCTGGAGGCCCTCTGCTCTGGAGCCAGGCTGAGACAGCTGGGGGTCTTCAGTTTGGAGAAGAGAAGGCTACAAGGAGAACTCTCTGTGGTCTTTCAATACTGAAGGGGGGTTGGTAAGAAGGATGGAGAGAGACTTCTTACCAAAGTCTATAATGACAGCATCCCTGCATCACAGAATTGCTGAGGTTGGAAAAGCCCTCCAAGACCATCGGGTCCAACTGCTAACACAGCACTGTCAGGCCCAATACTAAACCTTTTTTTTTTTCAATTAAAACTGTGATGTCTGTTAAGGGAACGGGAACTTCTACCCGAGTTTTTCCCATTCTGGATGACTGTGATACTTGCAAATGATGATTGCTCAGTCTCACTTGTGGTACAGATCCAGTTTTTTTATTCTAGGCCATAGATTTGAATCTTGACTTTCCACAGTCTAGGAGCTGCTTTCCTTTTGGACAACGGGATCATATCCCACTCAGAAATGCCCATTTAATATTTAAATACTTGTACAAAGCAAAGAGCTGAAATGTATGATTCTAGGGATTAAATACCCATGTAACAACATCAAGACAGACTTCCCAGTGACACGTGTGGTCCTGGAGCATGGGATCAGGACCTTTGCCATGCATCAGGCAGTACAAAGAGTTGTACAAGTACCTCAGGTAAGTGCTACAGTATTACCCTGTTGGCAACTGGGAAAGAGCCTCCAGTTGTGCCAGAGGAGGTTTAGGTTGGATATTGGAAAAAAACCCTCCTGCAAAGGGCTGTGCAGCCCTGGCACAGACTGCCTAAGGGCAGGAGTGGAGTCCCCATCCCTGGGGGGATTTAACAGCCATGTGGATGTGGCACATGGAGACACGGATTAGTGGTGGCCTTGGCTGTGCTGGGGGAGCAGTTGGACTCAACAGGCTCAGAAGGCTTTTCCACCTCAGTGATTCCTTGACTCTGTGAAGATAATGAGGGAAATACTTAAATCCTTGTATCAGCGCAACTAAACGATGGCAAAGAGCTGCCAGAATAGAAAAACAGGTAACTGGGGAGGGTTTAGAGACTGTCTGAGGAGACATATCTTAGAAATTACCACTGGCTCATGTATAAAAATACATTTTAAGGAGAAAATATGCAGCATGACTTGATGCAGCATGATCTGAAGTGACGGGGTTACAGTAAATGTAGGAGTTGGCAGGCACAGAGAGAATGTGCTTTGAGACTCAGATCCATTTTACTATTTACTCTTGAGCTCTTACAGTCCCTCGGAGTTCCCCTGGGTCACCTGGAGCTCCTACGGGGCTCTGAGAGACAGACAGAGTTCCCACGGGCGCCTGAACTTCCAAACACTCCTCAGCTTCCCCGGGCCGCCTGAAGTTCTCACGGCGCCCTGAACTCCACACGGGCCCCCCGAGCTCTCATGGGCCCTCCCAGCTCCCACGCCCACCCCAGCTCCCACAGGCCAGCCCCCCACCAGGCACTCACC
>VZRR01009073.1:158933-172687 GCA_013398015.1 Oreocharis arfaki
TGCGGGCGCGGGGCTCACCCGAAGCCTCCCGGCCGGGTCCGACGTGTGTTCTCCCCGGAGGTGGACTGCGTCTCGGGAAAAGTGTTCTTCAGGGCGGCGGCGGGGCCGGGCGAGCTGAGGAAGCTGCGGTCGGGGGAGCGCCTGTTCCTGCTGCTGAAGAAGCATAGCCCGCTCCCGGTGTCCGGGAGCAGAGGTACGGCCCGGCCACGGGCTGCGCGGGAACGGGAAGCCTCGGCTCGAGTCCTAATTATAAAATTTGAGGTGTTTATTTTTTTACTAATGGCTGTAGTTCTAATTGACAGTAATCGATTCTGAAGTGTCTTTCATGACTGAAATTCAGTTTTCAGCATTTTTTTTAATCTGAAAAGGGCTTTTAAATTGTTTTCAATAGCTACCTTCCAGCCTGTATTCTGCTGGCACTGAATGTATATTTGTATTTTTGGGACTCTCTCCCCCTGCCCGGTCTCAAAAAAGAGAAGAACAAACACCCCACCCGAAAACCAAAGTTCAGTTCTGGATCTCTTGTGTTTATTTTGACAAGAAGTCTTATTTTCTGTTAAGTAAAGTGAATCCCGACCTATATCCTCTGTCAGTTGACTGTTAAGTACCCAGCTTCCTTCTAAGTCTCAGCTACTTGGATCATCCTCTGTGTCAGTGTTGGAATGAGAATTTCAAGTTAGATGGATTGATACCTGCCTGCTGGTGGGTTTTTATTTGGGAGATTACCTTCAGCTTTGAGGATCAAATTTGATCATAATTCTAAAATTTTAAGTGGTAACTAGAAAGACCTTTATTTTTTCTTTCTTGACCAGCTTTGAGGTATTTAAGTGAATTGGCCTCTCTGTTCCTCGTGCCTCTCTTGTAGCTAGCTTAGGACTGCCCATACATGTAAGTTTGTGTTGCAGGATTGAAGGCAGAGTGATGAATGGTAAGCAGAAATCTTCTTTCTGAAAGAATAAACTTGGTTTTGCCTGAGATGACTAAAAGTAATTCATGTTTGTGTCTGTCTTTCAATCCTGGAAAATGTCCTGCATCTCTTAATCCTGGGCCAAGTGCTTTCTGGGGAGGATGGCATGGTAAATTGGTCCTCTGTCCCTGGGAATGACTCTCACAGGTGGTCTGGTTTACTAGAGCTGCTCAATTCTTGTGTAGAATTCAACCCTTGTATGATTTAATCTTGGTTGTGCAGAGCTGGTAATCAGAGGGATGCCTGTGTGTCTTCTGGTGGGTATGTGGGTGCTGAGAGCTCAGCTGTGCCTGTGGTGTCAGCTGCTGGTTTCTGGATTCACACATTAGTGAAATCTGAATGCAGTTGCTGTTAACAGCTATTCGCAGTCCATAGGGAAATGAAATGCCGAGGCTGAAGTACTTAACCCCAAACTGCTTTTTTCCTTCCAGGGAAAATGCTGCATGAGATTAAAAGCCTTGTCGTTGAGGAACCAAAATACTGGCTGGATATTATCTCTGTTTGGAAAAAGCTTCATGGACACAAGGAGAAAACGGATGATGTCTCTCAAGAAAACAAATTGGCTCTGAAGAGAAAGTCAGAAGAAGAGACAGATACTGCAAGTAAAAGGCAGAAAACGGAACAAGTGAGAACAGTTGTGTCTGAGGAGTGTCAGATGGAAGCTGGAGAGAGGTGTGTGGCCCGAGAGAGAATGAACGGTCAGGAGCGCTGGACAGAGAGCAAGACTTCCTCAGAAATCGCTTCCAAAGGCAGTGGAGAGAATTCTGCTTCAAATGAGAAGCTTAGCTTCAGTTTCAGAGTGTCTTGTCGTTGCAGTGGAGCGATTGCCAAAATACTTACTTCACAGGTATGCTGAAGTATCTTGTGTTTTAAAAGAATTTAGCAAAGGTGAACAAAGATATGTAGTTTGTTTGTCGTTTCAGTTGTGTTGTGAATAATAAATCGATGTAAGCTTTTTCTGTATTTTCTCAAAAAGCCCTTAACCTGCATTCATCCTTAAACAACTGGAAATACAAATGCTGTTTTTAATTTCTGTTCACTATTACCCTTAATGTTTTTCAAATCAATACCTTTTATTGAGGATAAGCAAAGGTAAGAGTTTGAAGTTTCTGGGCCTATGGAGGCTGAGCAGTCATCAGATAAGTTTACAGCTACTTAAAGGGCCGTTGGTGGAGCCAGACTCCTCTCAGTTGTGGCAGGCAGTCTAGAAGAAGGGGTAAAAGCCAGAGCTTGCAGCTTCCGTTGTCTCTGGTTGGGTATTGGGGAGAACTTGTTCATCAGGAATGCAGCCCTAGGATGAGTCTTGGGAGAAGTGGAGCTTGGTCCTTGGAAAAGAATAGTGGCATACAGACCTCCAAGGGTCCGTTCCATCCAGTCCTCTTCCCATCTGTGTAGGTTTCTCTTACTTGAAGGTTACAGTAGTTTAGATTTTTTTCCTACTAAAGCTAGTACCTTGGTGAGCTGGGACACATGAGCCACCCTACAAGAGTGTTTGCCTTAATTTCTGCTGTGTTTGAACTTACACTCTTAGGGTAATCAAAGCTTTCTAGTTGTAATGAAAGCATTTAAGTTTGTGAGTTGCAGTCACGCATTCACAGGTTTTCTGTTGGGTAATCTGCTTTAGAGCCATTGGAACTATTTTGTGCCTGTGATTAAGAATTCCAAAATGGTGGCAGTCACAGAATATTCTGAGTTGGAAGAGACCCACAAGGATCAAGCCCAACTCTGAATATTTTTTTGTGACTTGGTCAGGACTTGAACTTTAGCCTCTCTTGCTCCAGCTGAGTGTTGGTCGTTTGCCGTGTGGTGTGTTTGTTTTGCCCCTCGCTCACCTGCTCTGCCTTGTTGTACCTCTTTCTGGTGTGAATTGTGTGAGTTGTTCTCTTAGGCATAGAGTCTTTCTTTTCCCAGGGATTTTTGAGGGTTGTGCATCCAAGGCTGTGATCTGCAGTTTTCTGAATTCTGGGGTTTTTTATTGCCCATGACTGTTCTTCCCCCTTGTAGGAGATCGGAAGAGCCATTGGCGTAGCACTTGTGAAGCAGTGTGGGTGGCGTGCTGATCTACGGGACCCTGACATAGAGGTAGCAGTGCTTGTCTGCCTGTTGATGCTTTCAGAATCATCCCTGATATCTTTTGTTTTGTTCTCTGCTCCCTTTGCACATGGGACCACGGCCTCTCCCTGTTGGTCTTTCTGCCGCTGAATTTAACTGGAAATCAGCTGGTAGCACTGAGCAAAGCGTGTATGTGGCCCCGTGTATCTGTGTGTGTGTGTGTGTGCTTTCCGGAGCTCTGGAATAAACACCAGCCTGGCCACACGGGCCTGCACAGGAGGGGAAGGATCCATAGAGGAGGTGTTTCAGGATCCGGCACCCTTATAGGCTGCTGGACTCTGTGTGAAAATGGAAATCACCTGAGCCGTGGGGTATCTGTGGCCTCTGTAGGGGAAGTGAGCAAGCAGCCAAGGGCGTGTTCTTAAGGAGCTACACTCCAGAATGCCGTTTGTGGAAGAGGCTCCTCCCCCTGGGCCTTGTCTGTGACAAACAGCTTGCTTAGTGCACCCTTGATGGTTCAGGCTGCCTGGAGACCTTCAAAATGACTCCTTGCTCTTGACAAGCTGTTTCTCCATCCCTGCACTTGGCTTGTGGAAGCTGCTCTCAGCACTGATGCTGAGAGATCTGAGGCCTGTAGAAACTCTTGAGTTCATTTACTGGCACTGGTTTTCCCACACAGAGCATTATGTACAGCTTTGTTGAGGCTCATGTGGGGCTACTGTTCTTGCCCAGGTTTTTGCTCTGAAACCATTCAGGTCCTGAGGACTGGGATCCTCAGCAGCATCATGTTTCCCTTTGCGCTTTCTGGGGGCAGGGATTGCAGTCATGTAAGACCTGCTGGGGAGCTCAGTGTTCTTTTGGGATGCTCTCTATGGGACAGCAGAACAATTTCTTTTAGCTGCCTTCATTTCTGGAAGGATTACTTATGCATAACTTCTATCAGAACTGCCCCTGAGTGGGACTAGTGTGAGTAATGGTGGGGTTTTTTTTGGTTGGCTGTTTGTTTTGTTTTGGTTTTTGGGGAGTTTTTTGGGTGGTGGTTTTTTGCGGTTTTTTTGGTTGGTTGTTTTTTTCTTTTTTATGTATTTATTTTGTTGGTAGTACACAGTGAATAATATTCTCCCACTTGTCGTAAATGGATTTATAACTAAAAATTCCCTTGCCGTGTTAAGGAAAAATAGGCCCCCTTATAAATTCAAGTGCTTGCTGACAGATTCCTGGCTGACAAAATCCCCTTCAGCTTGCTTAAGTATTAAATCATCTTTAAAGTGGCATTCAGATTATCTAGTGGGTTTTCTTCCAATTAATTGTTATTGTTTATAGTATGCATTTTTGTTCTTAAAAACTAACATCAGAAGCTTGTAGAAGCATCTGTGTGTGGTTTAAATGAGTTAAAGCTATTGTCATGTCAGTTTGAGACTTTAAAATGTTGGGGTTTTTTTTTCCCTCTTTTAGATCTTTGTACATCTTAATGACATTCACTCCGTGGTGGGGATTCCTCTTTTCAGGTAAGCATTCTCCCCACCACATTTGTCTTGGCAGTATCAGAACAGGCAAGATTTGTAAATCTCACTGTCCACTGTATTTATCTTTTGGTTTGGTAATCACTGATTGTCAAATTAATCTTGTCGTGTTCCTGGATCTTAAATGAGCACACAGGCCAGACTTCGCGGTGAGTCATGGTTAAAAGCAGACTTTTCTGTCTCTCCGTAGCTCTGTCCAGTTCATTTGTTCTTTGACATTACATGGCCTTTTCTGCGTGGTTCTGCTGTTGTTTTAGTTAATTCTCGGGTTTTTTTTTTTTGCTGTCTGCAGGCTTCCATTGGCAAACAGAGAGTATATCAAAACAGCAGGACTGCGGTCAACAGTCGCATGGGCCATGGCATCTCTGGCTGAAATCAGTGTCAGTGAATGTTCCTTGCAAAGATACTGTCCTGAATGAAAGGGAGGGGGTGCTGCTCATCGGGGCTGGAGCTGGACGCTTTGAAGGGGTGTGGTTATTTTAATGCCCCATTCTCTAATGCATGTGTACAGGGTCTGCCATCTTTGTGATGAGAGTGTGCTGTCACCTGCTGTTCAGCCAGGTGTCTGCTGTAATTCCGGGTCCTTCTCAACAGAGCTGTTAATCCTTGTACAGATATATGTCTAAGTGGCAAGACTTTTTTCACTGTCCAGTGACAGTGAGAAAATGAAACCTTGTTTGGAGGTGTTTTCCAGGGAAATGTGATTTCTTTTCACAGATCAATTTGGTACCAATATCTGTCTGCAGTCCACTTGTAATATTTCCTCCTGAATGCCACCTCAGGGCTGTCTGTAGTGAAGCTGTTTATGCTTTTTACTATATTCCCTTACAAGCGAGTTTGGCCTGGGATTACCAGTGATTATTGTTAACCTACGCTTGATTCAGTGGGATTATGCACATCCCTCTGTAAGCTTTGTCCTGGGTAAGGAGTCTGTCTTGCTTGGGATGCAGTAACGCCTCTGTTTTTGTAGGCTGGTGCCCTTGTGCTGGATCCCATGTGTGGGCTAGGAACAATACTGCTGGAGGCTGCCAAAGAGTGGCCCGTAAGTATCCCAGTCACAGTTGGCTGGATCTTTGCAGGGAAACTGGTAGTTGTGATACAGGGTTTTCTCTGTACCAGTTAGGCCAAAGTCCGTTGCTGGAAAGGTGAAACCAAACATGATCTTTCTAGGCAGCTGCTAAAAGTGATTTAGTATAAACATTCCTCCAAATGAATGTGCCCTACAGGCTGGTGCAGCTGTTGATTTACACTGCAGGGTTTGTGTGAAGCAGCCATGGACTTGTAAAGCTTCCTGGGCTTATCCTGGGATTGGAGTCTGTGTGATGGGACAGTCATCAGCATTAGAGGCAGTGTAGCTAGCTGGAGTCTTGCTGTTAGGAAATGCCCTTGATATTTCTGTAATTTCAAATGTCTTGAGCAGACCAGAACATGAAAGGAGTGAAGACAGGACATACTTCCTCCATCCTCTGGACTGTGAATTGCCCTGTGTAACAGTAGTAGATATCCCAGAAAGGGGGTTGTCTTGCAGGAGCTGTGCAACAAGGCAATTCTGAGAAGGGTTTATAAAATAAATAACTTGAGTTATTTATTAACAAAATGACTTTTCTCTTTCTCTCTGAACAGGAAGCCTGTTACTGGGGTGCTGATATAAGCAATTCACAGTTAGAGGGTGCAGATGAGAATATTAGAACTGCAGGTTTAATGGATAAGATTGAGTTGCTTAAAGCTTCTGTGAAAGGTATGTCTGTAGGCTTTCCAAGTGAATTTTTTTGTGTTTCTAGGATTGTACAGATAATGTAGGTTCTCTTGGGGTGATATGTTGTAGAGCTAACTCCCAAGAAATAGTTGAGTGGTGACTCTGTAGTGCTAGTGAAGGGATAATTATTTGTTCTTCCTCCCTGCTGCCTGCACCTGGGAACTTTGGTAAGAATGAAGTCAGCAGAAGACAATAAAAATTGTAATCGTCCGGCATGGACAGTAGTTGTCTCTCTTAATGGTAAATGTGTGAATACCACAGAGATTATGTACCATGTGAGAGTTCTTTGTATCTTAATGGAACACAGCCAGGACAAATCCAAATCAAATGCAGCCCGCAGCTTAAATTTACCATGTGAGTGATGGTGAGGACTCATTAAGCTAAGCTGAATTGTTCATGTTTTGGAGTATTTTGAATGATGATGCCTTTCTCCTGTAAGAGGGAATCTGTTTGCTCCTAATTCACAAGCTAGTAGAGAGGGTAATCATTTCATGACCTTATTCTGGACCTCAAAGCCTGAGGCTAAACTATGCCTGTATGAAATTCATGACAGGCAAGCTGGCTGTTTTTCCCTGTGTATGAGTGATGAAGTGTGCGTATTTTTTTACCTTGCAGTATTTATTTCTTACTGGAATGGTAAGAAATATTATTTTTTATGAAAATGTAGGTTTATTTCTTACTTAAAAGCTGTGTTTGACTTTGGTTTCTAGGATAATGGAAGGTACTTAGGTGTCAGGTTTTCTAAACTGAACAAGTAGTTGGTATCTTCATCACTGGTCAAAAGCTGTTATTTCTGCATGTCTTGAGCAGGATTTAGGTGACTTGTCCTTCCATTTGCAGATAAAATTGACACCCAGTTGTTGTGCTGCAAGTGTTGATCCAAGAATGGTCTGGGAAACATCTCCAGCTAGTTCTAGAAAAGTTGGCGTGGAATCATAACAGAGTTTAGGTGAGAAGGGACTGTTGGAGGTCTTTATTCCTGCTGTCTGCTCAGGGCCTTGTTCAGTCAGTTTTGAGCACCCTGAGGGATGGAGGATCCACAGGGTCTCAGGAAGGGTCTCAGACCGGCCTGTACAGCCTGGCATGTGGCCGACCTTTATCACCACAGGGCATAGTACTGCATCTTCGTCAGGAGAACTGACTGCTGCTGGGATGCAGAAACTCTAAGGAGACACTTCAAAGACACTAGCTCTGACAGAATCCAAGTGATTCCTGCCTGTTAGCAGGTTCTTGGGGGGAGAAAAGGGGGATGGAGAAGAATTTGATGTGGTTCCTTGTCATTTATATATGTGCACTTGAACATCTGCACTAAGTAAAGTGCTCGCAAACTTAGCTCTTCTTTTGTATTTTGCTAAATTATTTTCATGTTTAGGATGTACTCTGTGTTGAGAAGCAGCAGTAAATTTGGAACCCTGTAGTGCCGTATTAGGGAGTCTTGCTGTAGGGGCAAACATCATCAGGAGCAGGGAATCTTCAAACTAAACTGTTGTCATGCGTTTGTCTCTTCCCAGTCTGCAGAGGGATGATGGCTTCCTAGTGTCATTTGTGAGATCAAGTGTGGAAGGAGCTGTGAATCTGGGTGCATAACCCAAAAATAGCTGGCAGACAGTGTTGTAAGAGGAATGGGGGCGTAGCTGCTGTGCATTTTTCAGTCAGAGATAAAGACCTGCCTTTATTCTGCAGCATTGCCATTGCCTTCAGAAAGTTTTGACAGTGTTATTTCGGATATTCCATTTGGGAAGAAGTTCAAGATCTCGAATGATGCCCAGCTCCTACCAGATATTCTCCAGGAAATGGAGAGGTACGTGTAGCCTTTGACACGCTTGGGGTGTGATGTAAGTGCCACGATGGTTTGTGATCTAAGCATTCCGTCCGCTTCAGATTTGCTTTATTCCAACTATTTTCTGGCTCTATAGTCTGACCCTGTGCAGGCTGTGAAAATCTGAGCCCTTTACTTGTCCCTTAGAGACTGCTGTGTTGTGTCTTGCAAGCTGTGAGTGCCGATGGCAGCACAGGCTGACAAGGAGTGATCTTCTGTGAGCCGTGCTCACAAATGAGGTGAAATGCTGGCATGATGGTGAAATATTTCTGAGCCACACTCAAAAGTTTTCTTTACAGGGCAGAAAGGAGAAAGAGGAGAGGCCTACCTGGACAAAGTTAAAGCATGGCCAGGCAAATAAAGCTATAATCCTTTTTCAGTTGAGGCCTGCTTGTATAAAATCACAGGCTTTCCTTTTTGGGTCATGGCCAAGCTTTAACCAGCCTGCCTTGACAGGAAGGATCTCAGACTAGAAAGAGTGGTATGCCTTTTCCTTGCTATCCAGGAATATCTCACTAGCCACCTGGTAGGATTTTAGGTGTGTCCTTTCATCTCTCACTATGTCATTTTGAGGCAGAGTTGAGCCAAGCTAATAGGTGGGCTGCTTCTAAAAGTTCAAGCCATCTTCCCCTCTACTTCTTGCCTGAAAACAAGCGCTTTCTCTAGGTCTGGTCTTCGGTGGGTGTTGATCTCACTCACCCAATGCAGGAATGTGGTGGGAAGGTAGTAGAGAAGGTGGCATGGCTCCACAGAACGGTGTGGCAATCTTATTGTGCTTGTCTTCTGGCCTTATTTGCTCTATTGGTCCATCCTAAGCAAAATATTCCCTTGGGAAGGTGGAGATGAGGAAGGGACCATTACCATGAGAGCCGCACCAGTAAAACTGTTCAAACTACTTCCTGTACACTGAGTCAGGATAGTATTTTCCCCCCTTTCAAAGCCAAGTGTAATATTTGGACATATACCTAGAAAAAATAATTGCAAACAATGGTTAATTTTCCTCTGCTTCCTGAGTTGGGAAGCCTTTAAGGATCAGTGGAACAGGAAAAGGACAGACCTTTTAAAGTTTCCAAAAGAAAGGGTCGGTTTCAGAATTACCCTACTAATCTGAGAAGCCCTTCCTGCACTGGGAGGCTGTTCCTTTGCAATCTCCAAAAACCCTAGGCTTGATGGTGCCTTCAATCCTTGAAAGAATACTAAGAGAGTAAAAAATGAGTCCATCTTCCTTGGTAACCCAATAGAAAGAAGTGCTAATGTCAGAAATGTTTGGGAGTCGGGACAGGACCCAGTTCTCCCATTTAGGAAGAGGTAAGAAGAAGATACGGGATTTAAATTCCTTTTGGAGATGCAGCTTACTGAGTTGAGCCATGACACACTCAGGTGTTTTATTGAATGCAGGTGGCATCTGAAGTGTCAGCAGTGTTGCATTCTGCACAGGCAAAGGGATGCCTGGAAGGATCAATGCCTAACCTTTGTTTTTCCTGTGGTTGCCAGAGTGCTTCGTGTTGGAGGGACTATTGTGTTGCTGCTGAGCCGGGATCTCCGTAAGTGCATGGATGGTTTGACCAAGTGTGCTGGAAGTGACTCTTCTGAGGCCACTGCTGATGGCAACAGTGAAGCAGCTCCTGCAAAAGCCCCGAGTGTCGATCGGAATTCTTCCTCCTTGGCACATGGTGTTGGAGAATCCTTTCTCAGCAGCAGACATTTCAGGTCTCTGGTGCCAGATGGTGTCTACGCAGTTAGTCTTGGGAAGACGGATGCTTTCATACACAAATACAGGAAGGTGTCTGCTGCTGGGAATTGGGAGCTGTCTGGCACTGTGCTGAAGGGAACTTGAATCCTGAGACGCTTCAGAAGCCGCACAGCATGACTCGGTGGAACCCTGCTGATGCAAACAAACCCGATGCCATCCATTAGATTGCCTCACGTTGTTTGGATGTCCTAAGGCACTGCTTTTCTCTCTTTGGTTTTTAGGAGAGATGGAAGATGCCTACTAGTGTTTCAGCCAGTTCTACTGTATTGTATACAGTGAAACAGTATACAGGATATTGTAATGAGGCAGTGTCTTCAAATCCTTGTTTAGGCCAAGCTTCTCAGTATTGGGAGGAGTTTCTGTGGGAGAGAGAGTCTTTATTTGCAAGACTGCAAACCCAAGTGTGGTAGCCCATGATCTTGGGGCTGTCCACTCCAGCTATTTATTTTTAAGTAACATTTAAGCTACAGTTTTGTCTACTCTAACTGTTCTAATGTTCAGATTGTTCTTAGGTGGAAGGATAGCCTAGCAACCAGAGTTGCTGAAAAGGAAGGGAGGACCTGAAAAAAAAAAGAGGAGGACCTCTTTTTCAGAGTTGCTGAAAAAGAAGGAGGAAGAGGCAGCGCTGACAGCTGGAGTTGCCACGAGTCCCAGGCCCTTGGGCCCTCTCTGTTTTGTGTGTCTTGGGCCCTCCCTGCCGCTGCCTCTCCCCCTCTCTCCCACACTGTTGTGACACATTCATTTCTTCTGTGTACCTTTTCTCTTGATTCTTCTGTCCCGTCAAAATAGGGCTTTTAGAACTGTATCAGCATTAAATAAGGGGCCCAAGGCAATACTGAAATCACTCTCTCCTTTGGGTTTTAGCATCCTTTGTACGAAGGCTGAGATAGCAAAAACCAAAAATCATTCCACATTTTCTGTGAGAACTGAACATTAAGGCTTCTCACTGCTTTCCTAAGCCGTGTCAATCTGCAGGAGGCCTTTTGGGAAGGGGAAATTAGGGTAAAATATTAAATACATTTGTATATGCTTCTGTTCCAAATTTTTGACTGAAGATCTCCTTAAAGAGCAAAGTTGGGTTTAATAGTGTTGTTTTGTTGACTTTAACACAGTTTCTCTCAAATGTTTTTACTAAGAAAAGTGTAAAATGGGACTTTGCATTTTCAAACACACTTTTCTGTCCTAAAATATCTTGCAGTTATTAATGTATATTTTTGCAGCTGTGCAGTCTATGATAAAGATTTATTTTTGAAACTCAGCAGCATTTTGGACTAAAGCAAACTTTGTTATGTAAAGGTAGGGTTTGGGTGGGGGGTTTTGGTTTTGTTTGTTTATTCTGGTTTTGGTTTTGTTTTATTTGGATGGCTTTTTTTTAACAGTGTATCAAAGAATAATGTGTAATTGTAGTTTGGAATGGTAACTTTTTAAAAACAGTTATTTTGGACTCTAGTTAACTATACTTACTGTGGTTCAGCATTCTGCCACCATTGTGCTTACAAAAACATTTAGAAATACCTTGGTGAAAATTTTTGCTTTGGTATTTTAGAAGAAACCAGCTTAGGCTGTGTTGTGCTGCCCACATGCAGCTATGTGACATTTGTTACCTTACCCATGAGATATGGAAGCATGGTTTTGTGTTGTCTTGTCAAGTTCTTTGTATTATAGTGCATTTATCTATGTCCTAGGGCTATTTCTGGTCCCTTTTTGGTTTTTTGTACAAAAGCCAATTTTCCTAATCTCGCAACACCACAAAAAAGGAATGTAAATGGCACTTGCAGTGCTAATCATCACATTGGCCCTCATTGTTTTTATGTGCTGCATTTTTAGAGGCAATGAACTGATATCTTTGGTCTGTTGCTTTTTGAAGTTGTATGATGTTTTGTGGTTTACAATGACAAGACTTGAAAATAATGATGTGTGCCCTGTAATCCTGCCAACACTGAAAAATTTCCAGGTGTTACCTCTAAGTTTCTTTGGTGCTGAACTGCAGATACTAAAAACTATCAAAAAAACATTCCATGGAAAAACACATTGCAAAGAAACTTATCTCAAACTTGCTGTAAGTATAGACAAATTCCTCTGTAGTCACTTGGACCATACATTATCATATATAGCAGTCATATGAAAATAATATAGCTGTTCTTCACAAAATTCTTTTTCTGAGGAATGACAAGCAAAGTTTTCTGTATTTTATTAAAGCAAGTTGACTGCAAATACAAATAAATATGTACTTTTACATCAGTACTTCAAAATACTAAAATATATGCAATTGACTAGAGACAACTCTTTGGAAGAAATTAGAAGTGAAACTGAACCTTTGCAAATACTTGTTCTTGTACTATATACACTCTCTAGAAACATTAAAATAATAGTTTAGCAACAGTCCAGTTAATGGTAATTCAGTATATTCACAGAATATATAAAAGCAAACTGGTTTAGACATCTGTACAGATGTACAGATGAAATCCCATGGATGTGCCTGGAGCATGGCTCTCCCCAGAAGCTTTTCTTACAGGTAAATTTTAAAAAAAGCTAAAAGCTGATGCTTAGTTCTTTGGGATCTGGCTCGTAACTGCAGAGAGGATGAACTCCCTTACTGGAACTCAGGCAGTAGAGTGCTACAAGCCTGCATCCAGATTGCTTCTTGTTCAGCTTAAATTCAATGGTTTTTGGTTTTTTAAAGTATTCTTGGAGATGCTACAAGTGAAAGAAGAGAACATAAATAGACTGGAGCACCACTAGCCAGTAACTGAGATCTTACTGTTCCTCTTTTTCTTATAAAAATATATGTAGATAACATAAACTTTTTAACTCTGTGAGTTGGGAGAAACACTTTTTTTCCCCTCTCTTTAAAAGACATATGCAAGTCCTGAGTCATTGGGCCAATGCTTGCTGCATTTTATTTATGTTTTTATAATTAAACAAGGGGCTGATAAGATTGACAAGGAAGATACAACTCAGGAGCTCGCTAGGCAGCAGCCTACAAACTCTTTGGAGGATGCAAAGAGCAACAGGGTATGAAGACTGTATTCCAGTGCAAGATAAAAGTCACTTCTTACAAGCCACTTACTATTCCCTGAAGTGCATCAATTACGGGTCTAAATTGAGAGGGAACCTCCGTTTCCTCCTTGATTCAAGGTTTTGAAATGGTGACAAAAGGGAGTGTTCCCTTGATTTAATTCACCAAGAAATTGAAAAAGAATGGTAAAGATGATTTGGCGCTGTCGGTTTGGACTCAGTTTATCCGCTGACAGACGCCCAGCACTGGCTGTGTCACGCCCCGACGGATCCAACAGGGGCTGGAAGCTCCATGGAGCAGCTCAGCGCCTGCTCCACTCCCGCTCCCCAAAGCCCGGGATGGAGCGGGGGTTCTGGACACATCCCCATTGTGGGGGAGACAGAGCTGCTGCTCGGGGACTTCGGAGGATCCCTTATCACCCTCGTGCAGCTGCGAGCTGCCGAGGACGAAGTGCTGGTTCCTAGGCTTGAACCCCTGCTGTTCTACCTGTCATTCTCTTGCTCTGATTTGTTTGACAATAATTTCAATAATTTCCCCCAGTGGTGTCTCTTATTCCAGTAACCCGTGAATGATGTCTCCATGGCCTTTTCCCGATCCTCAGGCCTTTCCTGATGTGTTCTGTTTCCCGCCCAGGGTGAGGAGAGGGACAGAGCGGTTTTGCTGGCGCCAGGCACCTGGCAAGACCAAATAACCCCTGCCATAATTCACTCCACCATTACCCAGCCGCACGGCGGGTCTGCCTCCGCGGCAGGCGGCTACAGTAGTTCAAACTGGGCAAAATGGGACCAAGTGAGAGGAGGCAGGTGCTGCCAGTGGGTGAAATTTTGCTCCCAGCTGGCAGCGAGAGGAGGAGGGAGAACTCGGT
>VZRR01009076.1:0-17924 GCA_013398015.1 Oreocharis arfaki
CAGCACCAAGCACAGGCCCTGCTTCAGCACAGGGCAGTGCTGCCAAAGGTGCCCTCACCAGACCCTGGCACTCACCACTGCTCCACTGTGCACCAGCTGGACCCACGGGCATCCCTGATATAGGAAAAAATGGTAGCACAACACTCAGTATTTGACCATGGCTCGGCCCATCCCTCACAAATGCACTCCAGAACGAGAAGTCGTCGACACTCACCCAGCTCTGCCCCGCCATCCCGCAGCCCCACGCCAGGCTCACGGCACACTGTCCAGTTGCTGCCTAGCACCTCCCAATACCCCCAGCAAGGTGTTGTCAGTGCACCAGCCTTCTCCAGATCCCTTTTCTTTAGGAAGCAATGGCAGAGCTTGGCCTCCCCAGCTTGGTGCCAGCAGTGCCCAGGAGGTCCTACCCGGCACAGGACATCTTGTCTGGCTGGTGGGTGTCTGGGCAGGACCCTCCTGAGGTGATGGCCACAGCAGTGGCTGAGCTCTGGCAGTGCCCACTGTGGGGTGAGTGCAGGGTGAGCTCTGCAGCTCCACCAACAGCTCGACTCTTGGAGAGAGAGAGAAGAAACAGCAACAGGGCAAAGAGCTTCCCCTGAGTGACTGCAAGCAGCGAGAGAGAACCAGGCGTGTGGGCTGAGCCTGGGGTGGGCACCTTGTGGCTCCTGCTGCTGCTCCAGCACACGGTCCCCTTACCTGGGCTTTTTAACAAACTCGTCCTCACCATCCTCCACTGAGCACAGCAGGAGAGAAAGGGGGAGATGGAGTCAGTCTCCAGCAACAGAGGCCCAGAGACAGCAGAAAAAGAAAAGGAACGGGAAAGGGAAAAGGACCTCTCCTCCCACTGCCCATCTGTCCCAACAAACAGCCCTGCCTGGCCACGGGGCACAGCACGGCCCCAGCCCAGTGGCACCACCATGAGCCCACACAGCCCCACGTGGCTTCATGCGGCTCAATTGGCCCACAGGGCCGAAACAAACACTCCAGTGCCACGAGGTACCAAAGCCTTTTTCCAACTCCAGTTGCCCTGGCAAAGCTGGGCAGTCAGCCAGTGCCAGGCCCTGCAGGAACTCACTGCTGTCTGCGCCCACCAGCCGGGACAGCTTGCGGAAGGAGCGGGACTGCGAGGTCCAGCTGGGGGGCTTTGAGTCGTCAATGTCCTCTAACATCCGCAGCTTCACAGGGTCACACACAGGGGTGCTGGGGGGCTCCAGCAGCTGTGGGGGCTGCCTGTGAGTGACAGAGTCATCTGTCAAATCTGACAGATCTCCTGGGGCTGTCCCCCACCTTCCCCAGCACAGAATCACAGCACACGAGTACCAGAGACGTCTCATGTTACTCCCCACCCCCCCAACTCCTCCTCCACAAAGGTTGGGCCCATGAAGGACTGACTCTGGAATGACAACCACCATTTCTGGCAATTTAAAACTGGCCCCAAGGGCCAGAAGGAGAAAAGGACAGAGCAAGAATAAGCCAAGGTCAAAAAAACACCATCCGGGGAAGCTGCACCACAGCCGTCTATGGCAGTGCCACCTGGCCCTGGGCACAGTGCCCAGCACAGCCCATCAGCCCTCGCCCAGCTGAGCCACATCTTAGGGAACAGGGAATGGATCACAGGCAAGGACACTCCAGGGCCCCAGCAGGTGGCAGAGACAGGCAGCACTGGCCCTCTACACTGGGGTGTACAGTTTGGTGCCAGGAGTGACCCACCCACATGGGCAGAGCAGTGCCTGCTGCCCATCCCCAAGCTGGCCCTGCCCCAGAGGATGGGGCACTGGCAGGGAAGAGGCATGCAGGGAGGATAGAGAGAGCAGGCAAAAGGCTTACTGACTTGTCAAGGCTCAGCACCTGTAGGGAGAGGGAAAGAGAAAGGGAGGAGAGAAAGAAAGACAAAGGAAGGTGAAATTA
Organism: Oreocharis arfaki; assembly: GCA_013398015.1. NCBI lineage: Eukaryota > Metazoa > Chordata > Aves > Passeriformes > Paramythiidae > Oreocharis > Oreocharis arfaki. Next base: position 1,909 of record VZRR01009076.1, read on the forward strand.
GACCTGCAGCACCCAAGAAGTTTCCAGAGCTCACCTATGGCCTGCATTAGTCCCCCTATCCCCGAGTCTCACACCCAGCTCGCCCAGGGCTGAGAGCACACTGGGACACAGGGGCAGATGCCAATGGACCAGACTCCCTTGGCCCCTAGAACAGGCCTGGATGCCCAGGGCAGCCAGTGCCACATCCTGCCCCATTGCCCAGTTCCTGGGCACCACAGCAGCTCTGGCAGGAGGAGCAGGGACCAGCAGCTGCCGGACACGCGCAGCCGAGCAGAGCCGGGGGAGAACACTGTGGCAGGGCTGGAGGCCATCACCCTGCCCAGCCTGTTCCTGCAGCCAGGGGACCAGCAGGACGTCCCCAGGCAGGCACTTGCTGGTGGTCACAGACAGCCACCGTTTCCCTGCCGCTGCAGATACCAGCCAGTGTCCTGCTACAGCCACCGTGTCAAGCCTGGCAGGAGTCCCCACAGGCTGACACGTCCCTGAGCGAGGAACTGGCACGAGCGTGGCTGTGTGTCCCCGTGTGCGACAGTTCTCCTGCGCCACCTCGGCACCAGCCACCGGGGACCCTGGCACGGGCACTGTCACCCGCTCCCACCCAGGGTGCCTGGCATGCAAGGCGCAGCAGGGCCGGGCAGCAGGCTCCCCCCGATCCTCAGGGAGCAGGATGGACAGCAACATACCCGTTGTGCTGGGGGGTGCAGGCGGGCGCCAGGGGCGCGTACGTCACGGGTTTCGTCACCAGCCCGGGCCGTGGGTTCGGAGGTGAGCCGGCCCCGAAGGGCCGAGCTGTTTTGTTGAGGGCGGTGCTGGGAGCGAAGTTATATTTCAGGGGTTCAGAGCAGGGGAGTGAGTCCTGAGCGAGACAAAACACACAGACACGGGCTCACACGTCAAGCAGCATGCAAGGGGCAGCCCTGGGCCAGGCAGCGCAGCAGGCAGCCAGGTAGGAAAGCCGGACAGCACGTGCACCTTGGAGACCGGGCTCTGCCAGGCTGGCACTCACTCCACTGGGCACCTGGCCCAGCGACACAAGGTCACAAACCCAGCCTGAGGGTCATTTGAAGATTAGTAGGTGGCCTGGACACTCGCTGCTGCCCGTGGCAGGGCGGTGCATGCACACACGCCGATCACAACCATCCCATGGCACAAAGCTGAACACATGCAGGTGGCTTCTGCCCAGGAGCCACCAGTCACCAGCCCCAGCCCTGCCTCCCCGTGCCAGGGCACTCCCCAGCACTAGCAAACATGGTGCTGCACCTGCCCAGCCTCCTCCCCTGTGCTGGCCCCTCTGCATCCCTGCCCACACCCAGCAGCAGCAGGGGCACAGACAATCTGGGCCCAGGCACCTACTTAGCAGATCCTGCTCGCTCTGATCCTCCACGGTGCCAGAGGTCAGAGCTGCTCCTCCAGCTGGGTTTTATAGACCTCCAAACACACCCTGGCCCCCTAAAAGTCCCAGGAGCAAAGTCCATTTGTTTGACTACACTGAGATTCCCTTCCCCCGAGATGAGGCTGAGCTGCTGCTGCAGCACAGGAGCAACACGTACCTTCTGCGGCTTCCCCAGCTGGTTCTGGGCTCTGCAAGAGAGGAGACAGATGGGCAGGTGCTGGAGCTGGCTCAGACACCACCAGCATGCTGGTACCCCAGGGATGCAGCACCCAACCGAGGGGAACCATGGCCAGCTGGCACTGCTGTGTGGCTTGCAGTCAGGTTAAGCCTTATTCAGGCAAGCAGAGCCCTTGGACACAGCCAGGGGCTTCCAGGCTCTAAGTAAGGAGCAGTGATGCTGAGAGATGGTGATGCCAGGAGGTGGCACTGGGGAGAGGGCCCTGATTATGCTCCAGTCAGACCAGAACCCCATGTCTGTGGGACCCACGATTCCTACCTGCTGAGGGTGAGGCAGAGCCTGTCCCCGCAAGCGCGGATCCTGTTCTGGGCCTCGATGTGTGTCATGGCACTGGTGCTCTCCCCGTCGATGTACAGCACCCAGTCACCCACTCCCACGCCAGCCTGGGCCGCCTTCCCACCCGGAGTCAGCTGCAGGACAGACAGAGTTAGGGAGAGCCAGAACAGCTGAGCGGTGATGTGGGAGCAGAGGGACATCCTCACGAGGGCAGGGGTCTGCAGAGACCCAGGATCCCCAGCCCAGCACAGGACACCACACAGCCCCAACCCAGGGGAAGGTGGGGACCCCCTGATTACTCCCCATTTTCCAGTGCCTAAGCCCAGAGCAGCCTCTTCCCCTTGGCAGCAGCAGAAGGCAAAGCACTACTCCAGGGCGCTGCCCAGCCCCTGCCCTGTGGCACGGCCGGGGACCCTGCCAGCACCCCGGGGCCTCATCGCCGTGACGCCAAACACAGAGGCAGTGCTGCCTCAGCCTCGGCAAGAAGCCCAGCCACCCCTTCGACTCATCCCTGTGGTCCTGGAGCAGGAAGAGATCGCAGTGAGTCAGGGCCCGTTGGGCAGCCCACATCTCACTGCAAACCACAGGCATGTCCAGCCCTTCGCCTGGGGTGGGGAGGGACAGGGGAGGCACCCCTCAGGCACTCCCCCCAGCTGCCCGAGCTCCGGTCCCGTTCCCAGCAGGCGCAGACATTACCTCATTCCCACAGAAGAGCAGGAGCCCTCCCAGGGCAGGGAGACACCCACCCCCACCCACATCACCCCGCTGGGACAGCTGGGAGCACAGCCACGAGTTCCCCTTCCTGGCCACAGTGCCAGGGATGAGCCTTGCCCCTGCTGTGGCTCCATGGCACGGCTGTATGTCAACTCCATGCTGGGAAATAGAGGCTGCCCTCCCCTCCCACCAGGGATGCACAGCCAGAGGCAAGCAGGGCCTGGAGAACCGCACACAGCTCCCAGGCACTGACTGACAGACAGACAGACAGACCTGGGCAGGCTGCAGCCATTCCTGCTCCTCCAGCATGGAAGAACTCGAGGTGCTTGGACCCAGACCAAGTATTTCCTCAAGTCCTGTTCGACATGAACATAAAAGGAGCGAGCCAGATTCCCAGCACTGTCAGAGGGCTGAAAAATCCCTGCCACAGAGCCCCAGCCCCTCCTTGCAGAAGCCAGCTCGCCCCAGCGCCACACGTCCCTTCTCGAGGCCAGCACTACCCATCCACGCAAGGCCAAACACCACATATGGGCTGGATGTGGTCCAGTTCCACCTGCATCCCACTGCTATTCCCAGCGGGACATGGGTACCACCCCCGGTGTCTCCATACCGCCCTGCCATTCCTCCTGCCTGGCATGGGAGGGTGCCCTCAGCAGGAGTGGTGCCCTCAGCAGCAGTGGTGCCCCCGGCTCCTGGCCATGCTGCTGCAAGCCCCAGCTTGCTGCCCTGGAGGGCTGGGGAAGGCACGAGGCGGCTGCGTGGGTTTAGAGGCAGGAGCAGGAGTTAGGGAGAGGTTTTCACACGACTGCCCAGAAAGGGGAGAGCACGTCAGGCTGCGTCACAAAGCCTCACCCAGCCTGGTCAGCACTTCCCGTCCCCCTCCATGCCAACGTGCAGGAAACCCCTTTGACAGGTGCCAGCTGAGCCAGGAGCCAGCTACGGCAGTGCCAGCCCTCCTACTTCCCACCCAGACCCGCTAACCAGGGCTTCCTTCCTCCCCTCTCCACCCAGTCTTTTGTTCTCTGCACCTCCATCACCACATCCAGAGAGGTGCTCGCCTACTGCCCTGCCAGAGGCCTCCAGGACAGAGCCTCCCTCAGCGCCTTCCCACCAGTAGCACCAAAGGGTCTCTCCTCTTCCCCAGCTGGCAGATGCCAGGATGAACCACACAGCATTCAGCTGTCCAGACTGCAGCCCTTATCCCGGCTCCAGCACAGGGGCCATGGTTTACAGCCTGCCTAGCCAAGGTGTCAGCACTCCAGCAGAGCCCCTTGCCACAGGAGGTACATGACAGAGGGCCATGGTAGCACCTCTTTTGTGTGATCAGCGAGCTGAAACAGCCTCACTGCTCAGCCAGGAGTGTCACAGCGATGGACACAGCTGAAAGTCAAGCCAATGGACACACCAGCACTGCCCCGTGCTGCTCATCCCTGCAGAGCAGGGCCCCACTGCAGCCCACAAAACTGGGGCAGGATGCTTCCTTCCAGCCCGCTGCAGCAGGGCCAGCTCACAGGAAGCAGTGGCCAAGGACATCAGCATGCTCTGGGCAGGAGCTCTGGGGCTGGGGATACCTCTGGAGTGCAGAGCAGCACAGGCTCACCCCTTCCCATCAGAGCACACCACCCTGCCATGCAGCACGGCCTCACCAGAGAGCCCCCCAGAGCTGCCTGCATCCCCTGGGAATGTCCTTGCTGCTCCTCTCCTGCCCTGCCCAGGACGGCAGCACTGCCCGAGCCTCAGCAAGCATTGCTTCACGAGGCCCCTGCCCCGGGCTCTGGGAGGCTCCTCCATCCGACCAGACCCTTTGTTAAGAACTGGCTCGCAGCCAAGAGAAACATTTTTTAGAGAATAAACTCGCTGAAGCCGTCTCTGCGTGCTCAGCAGAGATCAGCAAGCCCCGGGGCAGCGGCACCGGCGACTCCAGGCTCACACAGTGCCCTCAGGGCCCGTGCTCCGTGCTGGGATGCTGCGGAGATCTGTGCCCTCCGGGACAGGCGTGCAGTGCCCGGCTCGTGCCAGGGGCAGGTCCCCACGCAGCACTCGATGCCACGAGCAAAGCTGTCCTTTGAGAAGCAACCTCCGTGCCAGCTGCCCGAGCGCCAGCGGCACAGGCGATGCAGTCACATTCCAAGGCTTATAAGGCAATTGCGTGGCCAGAGCTGTGGCCAGCACCCGCCCGGGGATGGGGACCTGCACACACCCAGGGTCAGACCCGGCAGCATTGAAACGGGAGAGGCTCAAATCAGCAGCCTCGGGCACAACCAGCTGTGGCACAACAGCTCTCACTGGAGAAATGGGAGAGTTTTGTGGAGGGAGTCACGTCCCTGCGCAGGCAGCAGCGCAGCTTCCTCCTCTCCATGCCCATTTCAGGAGTGACCTCAGGCACGGAGCTGGGAGCTGCGCTGTGGAAAGGAGGGCAGAAGGGCACTGGCTAGGTCCTGGGATGCCAAGGCCAGTGCTGGGATGCAGACCAGGAAGCTAGTCCCACATCTCAGAGAGCAGATCCCCTCTCACTGTGGTGGGCACACTCCGGAAGGGGCCTCCCCTGCCCCCCTCTGCAGAGGCTGTGCAGAACTTCACGTTTCTGCTGCAGCTCTCTGCCCGGAACACCCCCGTGCTGGGCTGCAGCTGATAAGGGACCAAGGAGGCTACGTGGAGCCAGGCAGGGCAGGATGCAGCATTCCCGGGGCCTCAGCTCATCTACATCCCCCGTACGGCTCTGCCTCAGCCACTGCGCCCTCCCTCCCACAGAGGCAGGAGGAAGGATGGGTGTCACCAGCCTTGGTTTCTCTTACCCTGGAGATGGAGAGCGGCATGCTGAAATCCTTCCCTCCCTGCAGCCTGAAGCCCCAGGGTGCCGGCCCATTCAGCATCACCTTGTAGGACTCCATGTCGCCCATCTCTGCAAGGGAAGAGGGTGTGATCCCGGTGTTAGGGTAGGTGGGAACAATGCAGGGAGAGCAGGCGAGGAGAGGGCTCGGCGCCTGGCAGGGCAGGACAGGAGACAGGTCACGTTTCCAGCTCTAACTCCACCCTGACCATCCTACACTGTGGTTAGAGACGCACCCCAAATCCATCAGCATCTCCTCCAGCAACGTCAGAGCTGAGGGGCCCAGGCTAACACTGACTAGTGCCAGGAAGCCAGGCACAGCCCTGTTGCCACCCACAGTGGAGTGTCTGTGGGCTCTGCTCTCCTCCCAAACATGGGATGTGCTCTCCCTTGCAGCACCCCAGGAACTCCTGCTGCTGAGAGACAAGGCAGTTCAGATCGCAGAGAAGCAACAGCAGGTACAGAAGGATATGAACCAGAAGCATTTCTGCCGGATGAATTAGCAGCAGCAGCAGCACAGGAGCTGCGTGATGCCACCCGAGGCGCCTGGCAGAGCAGCCAGGCTGGCGCTCCAGCAGCCGGCCGAGCAGATGCTCCCTGGGAGCGAGCCCATCTCCGGGGCTTCGGCAGGAGGGAATCCCGGCGCTGCCCTGCCTGACAGCTGTCAGCCGGCCAAGGCTCCGGGCAGATAGGCTAGCACCAGCCTCTTACCACCTCTTACGTGGAAGAAGCCTCCAGACCCCCACGAAGGGCCCCAGGACCTTCCTCCCGAGGGCGGACAGGGCCGGCTGCGGGACTCCCCACGCCTCGCACGGGCCGGCTGCAGGGCCGGGGGCCAGCGTGCCCCCGCTCTCCCCGGGCCGGTGCGGGCTATATAAGGCGTGTAAGACGACACCAGCCCGCTCCCCGCTCGGGAGGGCCGGGGGAAGAGCTGCGTGTCAGGCATTCCCGGCGCCCGGCAGCCGCGCAAGCCCCAGCGAGGCGCCGGGACGGGGCGGCCCGGATCGGGCGGATACCCCCCACCTCTCCCCGGCGGGACGGGGCCCGGCTACACCAGGGGTCTCCAGCGTCCACAGGCTGGACAGCCCCTTCCTATCGCTGGGAAGCCCCACCCTGACCCGCGGGGGGCCCCAGTATCCCTCCCCATCCCACGCCGCCGCCCCTCCCTGGGGTCGAGAACGCCGGCTCTGCCCCACACGGGCCCGACCGCGACCACCCGCCTTCCCGTGGAGCCAGGCCTCAGGCCTTAGCCCTCCAACCCTCACCCCCCCATCCTCCCCGGCAGAGGACGCAGCCCCCCGCTACGGCCCGGCTCCCCGCACTCACCCGCGGCCAGCGGGGCCCGGCGAAGCGGGCGGGAGCGCAGCGGGGCCGCGCAAGCAGAAGCGGGACTCGAACCCGGGCACCGCCCCCGCCCGGCCCGGCCCCACATTATATAGGATCGGGAGAGGGCGGAGCCAGCGGGCGCTTCGGCCAATCACCGTGCACGCCTCTGCCTGCTGGGGCGGGCACGGCGGTGCCCCCTAGCGGGGAGGCGCGAGCTGCCCCCGCCCGTCCCCTCCTCACTCCCCACAGCAGCGGCGGAGCCGAGTCCGGGAAGGGCCTTTATTGACCGAGCGGCACCGGCGACATCAAGCCCAGTCCCGCGCTCCGGGGCTCTCCCGGCTCAGCAGCCGCACCAGCTTGGCCCGAAGGGTGCTGTGAGGCTTGTGCCCGGAGCGCCCCGACAGCGCCTCCTGCCCTCCGCGCCCCCAGCCCGCGGCCCGGGGGTTCTGTGCCAGGGCGGCCCGGTTGTCATAGAGGGGCCCCCCCTCACTGCTGTGGCCCTCGGGGGCCTGTCGGCACCCCAGCTCCCACTGCCCTTCCTCCTCCTCTTCCTGGGCCCTGGCTGGATGTGGTTCTGCAGTGAAGATGTTCTCGTAGAGATGCTCAGGGAGCGGCTTCCCCTCAGCCCAGGGCTCACCAGAGGCTGGCTGCCCTGGCACAAAGAGGGGCTGCTGGCCCCGGGCGATGGAGGCATAGACAATGGGGCATGAGCCCTCTGGCTCTGGTGGGGTGAAGTGGAGGAGGGTGGCAGGGGGGTGGGAGGCAGGCTGTGTCACCCCCAGGGCTGGGCTGGGCTGGGCATCATCATTCCCAGGCCCCCAGGGCTGGGGCTCGAGGCCCTGTGGAAAGAGCTGGGGGTCTGAAACACAGAAAAGTCTGGGGTCCGGGGTGTCCTTGCCCTGCTGCTGGCAGGCGATGGCAGCAGCCACAGCCCGGCAGAGCTCAGGGGCCCGTGGGGTGCTGAAGGTGAAGGTGCCCTCGCCGGAGTCACTGCGGCGGCCGGCCTCGAAGGAGAAGACAGCCTGCAGGATCAGAGGGGAGGGTGAGGAGCTGGCACCCACCCTGGGCTGGCAACAGCCCCAAGAAGGGAGTGGGGGACTCACCTGATCCTGGCCAAACTTGCGAAGGAAGGGATAAGGCCAGGTGAGCAGAGGCTGGCGGGACTGGGGGTCCTTCAGTGTCAGGCTCTGGGGAAGGGCCGAGAGCAGGTAGTGCCCGTGCAGGCCACAGCGGGTGGCCGCATCTGTCTGGACCACCAGCACCAAGAATTCGGTCACTGTGGGAGCCAAACAAGCCAGGGGTCAGCATTGCACCACTGAGCTGCAGCCCACCCCAGCCCTATTCACCACCCCTGCACGTACGGTCCTGCCAGGACGAATAGAGGGAGTTCTCCTCCATGGGGACAGCGGGGCTGGGCTGGGTCCTGGCACTACTTGGCACTGTCTCTCTTGCACCCTGAAACAAAGGGATGTGAGTATGACCTGGGACGGGGGGGAGCACAAACCCCCTGCCTCCCCTGCAGCTTGCCAGCTCACCCAAGTAGGGCTCTTGGCTCTGCCAGACCCCTTGGTACCTGGAAGGCCAGCTGGCAGAGCTGGGTGATCCATTCATCCCGCTGCTCAGCTGCCAGCACATAGCTCTTCTCCGTGGTGGTGAGGTAGAAGGCGGCGGTGGCTTTGGGGCAGCTCTCTGTGCCCGCCGGGCCCACAGAGACGCAGTCAGAGAGGCGGATCACCCGGCGGGCACACCGCTGCAGGGACGTCTTCTCCGGGATCGAGCCATCATCCCGCGCATCAAACTTCTCCATGCGGGCCACGCCGGAGGGGCTGGCAGCGAACAGCTGGGCTCGCACTTTCCTCCAGGACCTCTAATGCATGGGAAGGGCAAAGGCAGGGAAAAAACGGGTCAGCAAAGAGCTGCCTGCTGCATCTGGCAGCACTGCCCTCCACGCAGGGCCAGCAGTGCTTGGGAAGAGCCATATGGGGCACGAGGGGCACAGGGGAATCCTGGCCTACACCTGCCAGATGCTGTGGGAGGGCACAGAGAACAGCACAGACCCTCGAACTGTGGGGCAGGGCAGCCCCAAAGCTGGGTTGAGGGGAGTCTTGCCCTGAGCAGGCTTGGCATGGCTCACTGGGTGAGTCACACTCACTCCGGCTCCCTGAGCACCAGGTCCTGCTCTTTGTTCCCTGCTGCAAGTGCCGGCCTGCCGACCTGCAGCTGAGCTCTCAAGCTGTTCTCAGGACAGACCCTGATGCAAATTAAGGCCATTTTGAGCTGCTGAGGCTCCTGCTGGCAGCCTCACATCTGCTGAGCAGCCTGCTTCCTCCCAGGGGAGCCTTTGTAGCACCAGCACCTTCCCAGTCTGTCATGGGATAGCGGGGGCGCGTGCCACCACGTACCTCAAAAGTGCAGCAGAGCCTCCACCCTGCAGGAACCAGATGCAGCCAAGCACCCAAAATACCCACCGCCCCCAGCCCACCTGCCTCCTCCATGGCAGGGCACCGGCTCCTCACACACAGGGCTGCCTGCTGCGCTTTCAGGGCTTGGTTCTTGTCCGGCAGGGAGGTCAGAGTGTGATTGCAGCCACACACATCCACTGAGACCCCCACAGGACATGGCCACCCTGCCATGGCATGACCAGCGTGCCAGCACGGCCTACTTCACCAGTACCCGACAGCTCCCTGGAGCTGGCCTGACCCCGGGTACTCTCACCATGTCACCCATACCCTGCCCCGAGGGCTGTGGCACTCAGTGCCCCCTCCAAGGGCACAGAGGAGCAGCCCAATCCATGAGGGCGTTGCACAGATGGTGCTAGCCCCCCCAGGACCAGGCTGATGGAAGGCACAGGGCCATGTCCCACGTGCTGCCCCAGGGCCCCGCTCCCACACACACACGCTGGAGCTGCGCCACGTTAATGCATGTTTATTCTTCCATTGCAACTCACACGGTGACCAAGCAAGAAAGACTCCACACGGAGGCGAGCCAGAGTGGGTGCCCACACAAATGAGTCCCCTGAGCCGCAGGGAGAGCCCCACTTGTGGGTCTGATGAGCCCAGGGCTCCCCCAGGGCAGCTCCAAGCGGTCTGGCTCCAGTCCCCCCTTCCCAGGCTGCTGAGGGCCTGGACCCAGGCCCAGCATCGTGACAAATCAGGGTAAACCCTCTACCAGCCCCAAATCCTCCCTTTACCTTTCCAAATTTGGAGCGCTGGACATAAAGGATCCCATCCTTCACTGGTCTCTCCATGGGCCCAGTTGACGCTGGCAGCCAGCACAGGGATCAAGGACTCGGCCTACCCGCAGCAGACAAAATGTGACTGCTGCAGCCGAAGGAAAGGCATGGGGCAGACTTCCTTCTCAGAGAGACTTCCCCTTTTTGGGGTGTGGGATGGGGGGCAGAGGCAGGGCCACAGGAGGTGTCCATGCGCCCGCCCTCACCCTCGCAGTGAGGCAGTGGGGCAGAACGCGGGGGCAGAGCACAGGAAGCACCTCGGGGAGCAGCTGCCATAAGCACGGCACACTCCACCTCACCCTGGCTGCATCCCAGCATGTCTGGGGAGACAGGAACAGCCACCCACTGAGGACACAGAAATCCAGGTGGGGGAGATGGACCCATAGAAACTGTGTGGATTTGTGAGGAGCAACACAAGACCCTGACCTCACCACTGCAGGGGGCTGGCAGGGGCAGCAGGCAGCTGGCCAGACCTGGGGTTTTCTCTTGCCCTGAGGCACCGCTACCTGCTTGCCCAACACACCGCTGATGTAACAGGCTGTTGCAGCACAGCTCCATACATTTCCTTCTGGGGCAGGAGCTTCGTCAGGCTGAGCTGGCAACAGTCCTGGTGACCAAAAGTCTGGAAAAGGGGCCACAGCAGTGCAAGACAGGCCCTTGGGCTGAAAGGGAACTCTCCAGGCTAGAAGTCCATAGAGCTGTGGGCCAGGTAGTCCTTGCGGCCGATGTTGCTGACTTGCTTGGTCCGCATCGCCTCCAGCTTGGGGCAGTCGGTGATGCGATGGCCCAGGCCCCCGCAGAAGGCACAGCCCCGCTCGTCTGCAATGGGAGGGACGGGGTCAGGGCCAAGACAGCACAGTGCCAGCCAGGACAGCACAGTGCCACACCAGGACAGCACCCCCCACCCTACACCAGTGTCTCCCCAGTGCTGCTGCACTGGGAGCTGGGGTCTCGTCTGGAGCCCACGTTTCGCAGCAGCCCCGCGGGGGTCCCCTGTGTCAGCCTGGGGATTCTCACCTCCGATGTCCAGCATGGTCTCGTCCCCACAGTGCAGCACCTGGAGCACAGGCGGCACCTTCTGCTTCGCCTCCAGGAGGAGAGCCTTCAGGTCCATCAGCACTGACTCATCTGGGGGCAGAGACATACGTGAGGCAAAGCCCAGCACCACCATCTCCTGTCCACCAGTCATCCTGCTTGCTCAGAACACCTCCTTGCCACTGCCCAGCTGCCTCCTCCAGCCTCCAGCCCCCAGCCCCGTGCCGTTCCTCACCACAGGCCTTGTTGATGAAGGTGGTGGCGATGCCGGTGTTGCCCGAACGGCCTGTACGCCCGATGCGGTGAACTGTGGAGACAAGGACAGCATCAGCCCCGAGTGAGCACAGTGTGACAGACCATCCCTGCCCCAAGACACTGCACAGACAAGCACAGAGCCTTGCTGGCCTCTAGACCTCTCCCACAAGGCCCAGTGCCTACCATAGTTCTCAATCTCCTCTGGCATGTCGTAGTTGATGACGTGCTGGATGGCTGGGAAGTCCAGGCCCTTGGAAGCGACGTCAGTGGCAACCAAGACATCCTTCTTCCCATCCCGGAAAGCCTCAATGGCTTTTGTCCGCTCTTCCTGATCTGCAAAGGCCCAGCAGAGATCAGCGAGGGCAGAGCTCCCAGCTCTACCTACTGCAGCAACCACTATGGCCTCAGAGTCAAGCATCGCTTCCTCAGGCAGCCTCTCTCCCAATGAAGGAGCAGAGGGGCCTCTACATCCCAAAGGGACCTGCACTGTGTTTATGTGGAGCTCACTCCTGACACTGCCACAGCCCTTCCTCACACCTTCAACGACTGCTCCATGCTGGCACCTTCCGTGGCTACAAACATTCCTGGAGTCACACCACAGCCCAGGCCTCCCTGGGACCCTCACTGACCTTTCCCTCCATGGATGGCCACAGCTTCCACACCCTTGAGCAGCAGGTACTCGTGGATCGCATCGACATCAGCCTTCTTCTCTGCGAAGATCAGCACCTGAAGCAGCACAGGCATTGTTATCAGAGCCCTTTCTGCAGGCTGGCACTGCTGGCATCAGCATGGCCCCCTGGGGAAGCCCATTCCCTCATGCTGAGCAGAGCACACAGCACTGCTGGTCCCCAGGACCTGCTCATACATGGAGCATGGCTCAGGCACACGCCCACCCCACACAGGGGAGCCCCCCTGCCAGCTTCCATGCCCCACTGTTAACACATTGTCCCCAGCATACTCACGGGTGGAGGGGTCTTCTGCAGGCACTCCAGCAGGTACACCATCTTGGCCTCCTCTTTCACATACTCCACCTCCTAGGAACAAGCAGAGGAATGGGTCAGACAGCAGAGGAACTGCTCGGTGTCCCTTAGCCAGCCATGGAGGGCCAGGAACCCCAGCTCCCTGGCAGAGGGAGGTATTAAGTGCCCTCATGAATGTTTCTGTGCCTCCCACACAGGCACAAGGGAGCACCCAAACACCTCACCTGCACAACATCCAAGCTGGCAGCACCCGCTCGCCCAACGTTAATGGTGATGGGCTTCACCAGGGCGCTCTTGGCAAAGTTCTGGATCTTCTTCGGCATTGTGGCACTGAAGAGGAGGGTTTGCCTCTGGCCCTGTACAGGGAAGAAGCCTTTAGCACTCACCCAACCTGGCATGTGCAGGATTGAGCTTCAGGGTGCTCCGATCATGGCAGTTCAGTACCTTGAAGTAGGAGAAGATGGTACGGATGTCCCCCTCAAAGCCCATATCGATCATCCTGTCAGCCTCATCCAAGGCCAGGTACCGGCAGATGTCCAGGCTCACCATCTTCTTCTGCAGCAGGTCCATCAGGCGCCCAGGGGTTGCCACCATCATGTGTACCCCACTGTGGGGTGAGAGGAGGCCGCAGTCAGGCCCTCGAGATTCCTGCCCCATGCAGGACACCTCCCTGGCACATCACTTTCATCCCCACGCTGTCCTGAAGCCAGGGTGCCACCCCTTAGCCCCCTGCCAGAAAACAGAGCAGCTCAAGCCCCATGGACTCCCCCAGGTCTTACTGTTTGATGGTCTCCATCTGCTCCTTGACAGACATGCCCCCGATGCAGAGGGCGCAGCGCAGCGGGGGCAGCCCATCCTCCTGCAGCAGACGACAGTAGTACTCCAGGATGCCGTGTGTCTGCCTGGCCAGCTCCCGCTACAGAGACAAAACCAGCTCATTTCTACACCTCTGTGCAGGCAGAATTTAGGATTGCCACTGCAAGTCAATCACAGCCTCCTCCTGACACTCACCGAGGGACAGATGATGAGTCCATAGGGTCCCTCTCGCTTGGAGAATGGCAGCCTTTTCTCCTGCTCCAGGCAGAACATGATCACCGGCAGGGTGAACACCAAGGTCTTCCCAGAGCCAGTGAATGCAATGCCAATCATATCCCTTCCTGAGAGGCTGCCAGGGAAACAGGCCCGATGGGGCGGAGGAACATCATGGAACGGCTCAAACCTCCAAGGCTGAGCAAGGTGACAGGGTGCATCTGTCACCAGGGAAGAGCGCCTGGCCCACACCACTGAGTGGGCTGTGGGAGCAACTGCTCTGTACTCTGGAATGGGGACAGAGCACTCACATTGTGGGGATGCCTTGGATCTGTATGGGTGTTGGCTGCTGGATTCCTTTTTTCTTCAGGCCTCTCAGGATAGCTGTCAGACAACAAGGGACAACGCAGTTCATGACCTGAACTATTCCCTCTCTTCTCCCACTCAGGTCCTAGCAGCAGCTCTCCCACCAGTGACAAACACCCCTCAGTCCAACAGCCTGGAAAAAGGTGGGGATCCCTTCCAGGCTCCTCTCCTGGCCTACCTGCGGGGAACTTCATCTCCTTGAAGCTCTTGATGGGGGGAGGGATGCCCTCCCCCTCCACCAGGATGTGGTACTTCTTGCGCACGCGGTCGTGCCGTGCCTCCGACATGCCCAGGATGTAGCGAGGGGCTCTCCAGCTGTGAAAGCAACAGAAACAGGTCATGGTGCAGAATGAGGCCAGGGTTCCAGAACCAGCGGCTCCTGTGGAAGAATTCAAGGGAACTCCCTGTAAGGCTCCAATATCCTCCCAGGTAAAACAGGTAACCCCAAGGGGCTCTGTGGAGTGAGTGCAGGAGAAGATGTGAGCCAGTTCTATACATTAAACCCTTCCCCAAAATCTGAGTGAAAAGTGCTAAGCTAACAACTGAGAACAGCCTGTGGATGGAAAATGCCAAAAACATTTGGACGCAGCTCAATCGTCTCCCTGACACTGCCTCAGAACCACTGAAGTCGGAAAAGACCTGAGATCACTGAGTCCAACCTATGATCAATCAACACCTTGACAATGCTGCCTCGAGCAGTACTGGCTCCAAAGATTCTTCCAGTCTCTTCCTCTGGATTAGAGACCTCCCAGACCTGAAGATCCACCCTCAGGCCTTCTAGTTTAACACAAATGTGCTCTATCAAGCCTTATTGTACATAAAACAACATCCAAGGTGACTCAACAGCCTTTGATTTTACACATAATGACACAAAGTCACTCAGGCAAGAGGCTGCAGAGCCACACTGCTCCCGCAAGACTCTGTGGCTTCTAGTTCTCTTCAGCCACGATGAAGTGCTGTTTTCAGAAGGACAACTTCTGAGCTGTGCTGTGAAACTTACCTCGTTTTGATCGGGTCATCATAGGTGATGCCCTTGGCCATCTCCTTCACTGACATCAGAGCTGCAGGAACAAAGATGATGAATCAGAGTAAACTCTCCACATCCACACCAACCTCACTGAGAGCTACTTGGGCAAACAGTTTGGGAGATCATATCCAGAGAGAGAAGAGGAGAAGCAGCAGCACTGACAGCCCCTCCGGCACCGGAACACCAATTGCTGCTGTACCCAGAGCCCTGTTACAGACATGTCCCAGCTAAACCAGGCAGTGCCAACTGAGGGAGCCCATTGTCACCTCCAGTCCCACCCCTGAGTACGAGCATTCCCAAGGCAGGGAACAGCTCTCCTGCTGCCCTGGGAGCTCTGGAGACAGATCTGAGACACAGACCTCCCACTCACCTCGGCCCTCTGCCACGCTCTCCAGGATCTTTTCTTCCTCCTTCAGCTGCTTCTCCTTGGCTGACTCCTTCCGAGCTGGGGGAGAGCCAAGAAACAGTGAGAGGGTTTGCTGTCCCCTGAAAGCCACCCAGTCCCCCCCACCAGCTCCTCCCTTACCTTCTGCTTTCTCTTTGAGGTGCTGGTGCTGGTCCAGCAGACTGATGTTGGACTGGGGCCCCAGCGGGATGTCATCCTCGTCCCCGCGCTGCTCGCTCCCGCTGTCCCGCTGCTCCTCCTCCGACACCACCTTCCGCCGCATCTGCAGCAGCTTCTGCAGCTAGAAGGACGCGAGTCGAGGCGGAATGAGCGGCCTCGCGGCGGGAGGGCCGCTCGGAGCCCTCCCCGGGCAGCCCCGTTACCCCATTACCATCTGCTGCTTGCGCTGCTTGACGGGCACGTAGGGCACGTAGTCGTCATCATCCTCTCCGGACAGGTCGGACGTGTCTGCCGGCTCCTCGCGCTGCCTCTGTGGGGAGACGCGCGGTGAGGGGAGCCTGGGGCGGCACCGGGAGCGCAGGGCAGGCAGTACCGGGGGCCGGGCCCGCTCCCACCTTCCGCTCCGCCACGGCCTCCATGGCTCCCACCCGGAAGAGCTATAGGAAGTGACGTCACCACGCACAGCGCCATCGCCTAGCAACACGCAAAACGCGCCACTGGGCGGGAGCCGCGACTCGGCCCGACGGGTCCCCGCGGCGGCCAAACTTGTGCAGAATGCGTTCCACATTCCCCCCGGCCCCCCCCTTCCCCTCCCGCCTCCCGCTCCCGAACCTCCCCGGCGCGGCAGAAAGCAGCAGACAGCGGGGTTTAAATAAAATAAAAAATTAAAAAGTTCTTTATTGGGTCCAGCACGGTCCTTCCCCGCGGCACGGGGAGCCGTGTGCCCGCGGAGAGGGGGACGGGACGGCC
>VZRR01009078.1:0-11165 GCA_013398015.1 Oreocharis arfaki
CAAGTGCAGGCTGTAAGTATCACCATTTATTTCTCACTCAGAAAAAGAACCTACACATTCTGACCTCTCTGTCATGGGCAGAAGGTCAGACAGGTCTTCTATGAACAGATATCCATTATATAGAATATGAATTTGAGAAAGTAGTGTCTTACAGCTGCATGGCGAGCTCTCTGACAGCTAGGAAAAAAAAACCAAGGAGTTTCAAGTGGGTGTCAGGGCTCCTGCATTCCAAGATGCCATCTATAGATAGCCAGGACAGGATTGCACCTGAGCTCCCTATTCAATTTAATATTCTCACTACAAATTCTGACAGGTATTTTTGAAAGAGTAAAAAACAAACAAACCAAAAAACCCACCAATAATTTTAAAAAAAAAGAGACCCATTCTGAACTGAGAACTTGCAGATACATTTCCCAGGCAGAAAACCCGACAACAATGTGAAGCTATTTGAGTGGATAGGCTAAAAGATAAAGAAAAGAAACTTTCAAATTTTATAAAGAAACGGAATCTTTGTCTACCCATCAGGAAGCTGATGCCTTGGCTGATGCTGAGGAAAGGTGTGACCAGCTCATCAAAACCAAAATACAGCTGGAAGCCAAAGTTAAAGAAGTGACTGAAAGGGCTGAGGATGAAGAGGAAATTAATGCTGAGCTGACAGCCAAGAAGAGGAAACTGGAGGATGAATGTTCAGAGCTGAAGAAAGATATTGATGACCTTGAGCTAACACTGGCCAAGGTGGAGAAGGAAAAACATGCCACCGAAAACAAGGTATGAGGCAGAACCAGTCACTTGCACTCTGGAAAACAGCCCTGTGCTATTGCAGGACTTTTATAACTACTTCCTTTATTTACACTTGCTCCCTTCTTCCTAAAGGTGAAAAACCTGACTGAGGAAATGGCAGCTCTGGACGAGACCATTGCCAAGCTGACAAAAGAGAAGAAAGCCCTCCAAGAGGCCCATCAGCAGACCCTGGATGACCTGCAGGCAGAAGAAGACAAAGTCAATACTCTGACCAAGGCCAAGACCAAGCTGGAGCAGCAAGTGGATGATGTAAGCACAGAGACATAGAGCAGGAACAGCACAGGTATGGAGCCTGACCTGGCTGGATGACCACTGATGGTCTTGTTGTGTTTAGCTGGAAGGGTCCCTGGAGCAAGAGAAGAAACTGCGCATGGACCTGGAGAGAGCTAAGAGGAAACTGGAAGGAGACCTGAAGCTGGCCCAAGACAGCATCATGGATTTGGAGAATGATAAGCAGCAGCTGGATGAGAAACTGAAGAAGTAAGTGTGGCTCTGGGACACCTGAGTGCTGGGCTGGAGCACTTGTGTTTTTGCTTTGAGCTCTAACACAGTTCACTTTGCCCAAAGGAAAGACTTTGAAATCAGCCAGATCCAGAGCAAAATCGAGGATGAACAAGCCCTGGGCATGCAATTTCAGAAGAAAATCAAGGAGCTGCAGGCAAGTCTCTGTTCCTTCCCCTCCCTTGCTCAGCCTCAGCTCAGGCAGGAGGAGGGCACAGGTGTGAAGGGTCCCTGCTGTTCTCCAGGCCCGTATTGAGGAGCTGGAGGAGGAGATTGAGGCCGAGCGAACGTCTCGCGCTAAAGCAGAGAAGCATCGGGCTGACCTG
Organism: Oreocharis arfaki; assembly: GCA_013398015.1. Taxonomy (NCBI): domain Eukaryota; kingdom Metazoa; phylum Chordata; class Aves; order Passeriformes; family Paramythiidae; genus Oreocharis; species Oreocharis arfaki. Next base: position 1,629 of record VZRR01009078.1, read on the forward strand.
TCGAGGGAGCTGGAGGAGATCAGCGAGCGCCTGGAAGAAGCAGGAGGGGCGACAGCAGCTCAGGTGGAGATGAACAAGAAGCGTGAGGCAGAATTCCAGAAGATGCGCCGTGACCTGGAAGAGGCCACGCTGCAGCACGAAGCCACGGCTGCCGCCCTGCGCAAGAAGCACGCGGACAGCACAGCTGAGCTGGGGGAGCAGATCGACAACCTGCAACGCGTGAAGCAGAAGCTGGAGAAGGAGAAGAGTGAGCTGAAGATGGAGATCGATGACTTGGCCAGTAACATGGAGTCTGTCTCCAAAGCCAAGGTACACAAATATTTTATAGGCTCGTTGACCCAGTGGAATACCACACAACTTCTTGCACCTGGCGTTCTTTAGAGTGTGGATGGTTAACTCATCACTTTCCATATGCTGAAATACAGGCCAACCTGGAGAAGATGTGCCGCACACTGGAAGATCAGCTGAGTGAGCTTAAGACCAAGGAAGAAGAGCATCAGCGCATGATCAATGACCTCAATGCTCAAAGAGCTCGTCTGCAGACAGAGTCAGGTGAGACACACACATCTACACGTGCAGATCAAAAATGCCTCAGAGTTAATGACAAAAGTACTCTTCTGGGCACATGGTCTGTCCAACACACTTTGTGTCACATCTACTGTGAAGTACTTGAAATGGGACCATAAGTTCCAGCATGGACTGCAAACTGTGTGGTTTTACATCTCCAAATGTTTGCAGTATCACCATCAATGGCATTAAAAGTGTTGTGTATCTGCAAATTTTCTCAGGTGAATATTCACGCCAGGTGGAGGAGAAGGATGCTTTGGTTTCTCAGCTGTCAAGAGGCAAACAGGCTTTCACCCAACAGATTGAGGAACTCAAGAGGCATCTGGAGGAAGAGATAAAGGTGATTCCTCCTCTCAGAGGCGCTTCAGACACTTAAGTGACTACTGAACCAACAGGATGAGACGGGGAAAAAAATTAACTCATGAAATTTGGTGCAAGTCCTCTCATGCTAACTTTTACTTAGAGTTTATCCACTATTCCTTTTGCCAGTCTCAGCTTCTTTCCTTATTGAGTGTATGGTTGTCTATTTGCATAGAAGCATAATCCAGTGTCCAATTTATATTCAGTCAGATTTCCTGTCATATTTCTGTTCCATGACCCAATACTCTTGTTGCCACAGGCCAAGAGTGCCCTGGCCCACGCCCTGCAGTCCGCTCGCCACGACTGTGACTTGCTCCGGGAACAATATGAGGAGGAGCAGGAGGCCAAGGGGGAGCTGCAGCGAGCCCTGTCCAAGGCCAACAGCGAAGTGGCCCAGTGGAGAACCAAATACGAGACGGACGCGATTCAGCGCACGGAGGAGCTCGAGGAGGCCAAGTATGTGGGGAAAGTGGAGAAGGCTGGGAGGGATTAAGACCAAAAATTCTTGGAGACCACTGTGACATTGTCAGGAAGAAGTCAGTGTTCTGGTTGGGAGTGGGGTGAAAGGAGAATAGCAAATAAATTCCCTATTGCATGTGGTGTGGGAAAAAAATCACAGGCAGACATGTAGAAGACACGGAATGGCAAATAGAAAAAATATAATATGTAGAAAAATGGAAGAGGAATGTGGACCACAGACTGAAATGGCTAACCATGCTCTTGAGAAAAGCACCACAGAATTGCATTGCTTGCTGACTGTAAGCTGCACTTACAACTGAACTTGTAAAACATCCTGTTGTTAAAAGCCCCTCAACCACATGCCACATCTTCCCGTTTTCTCTTAAACCATGAGATATGTTTAACACAGGAAGAAGCTGGCACAGCGCCTGCAGGATGCAGAGGAACATGTTGAGGCTGTCAATGCCAAATGTGCCTCCCTGGAAAAGACAAAGCAGAGGCTGCAGAATGAAGTGGAGGACCTGATGCTTGATGTGGAGAGATCCAATGCTGCCTGCGCTGCTCTGGATAAGAAGCAGAAGAACTTTGACAAGGTCTTTTGGCCTCCAGCACCAGGACTCCTGGCCAGAGCATGCCCCTGGGATTGCCACATCCCTACTCACAGCCCGTTTCTCTTCAGATCCTGGCAGAATGGAAGCAGAAGTATGAGGAGACCCAGGCTGAGCTGGAGGCCTCGCAGAAGGAGTCGCGCTCTCTCAGCACGGAGCTGTTCAAGATGAAGAATGCCTATGAGGAGTCCTTGGACCACCTGGAGACAATGAAGCGGGAGAACAAGAACCTGCAGCGTAAGTGCCTGGCCCTCTGCTCCTCACTGGCCTTTCTCACAAGCTTGTCTCTCTGCCACACTTACCGCATGTGGGCCTGCAGGGCTAAGAACATGCCTGGCCCCTTGATGCACCAGAGCCTTTCTCCATTCTGCTCTGTGCCTGACCATGCTGCTTTTCACTCTTCCTTGCAGAGGAGATTTCTGACCTCACGGAGCAGATTGCTGAGGGAGGAAAGGCAATTCATGAGCTGGAGAAAATCAAGAAGCAGGTTGAGCAGGAGAAATCTGAACTGCAAGCCTCCCTGGAGGAAGCTGAGGTAAAGCCTTCTGTTGTTAATTGATTAGTTACAACACAGTTTGGCAACTTCAGATAACATTAATGAAATTCTATGCATTGGGAATTGAGTCCAAGCACCGTAAGCAGGGTTTCTTGACACCACTAAAATCTTTGAAGGCACAGGTATGCTTTTTTCCCTTTCCTGCAATCTCAGACCTCTGGTTATACATTATTCTTTAATATAACAATTCACGTAAAGTTGTTGACATTGTTATTTTTAAAAATTAACTGGGTTTTATATTTTTTTCAGGCTTCCCTTGAACATGAGGAGGGGAAGATCCTGCGCCTGCAGCTTGAGCTCAACCAAGTGAAGTCTGAGATTGACAGGAAGATAGCAGAGAAGGATGAGGAGATTGACCAGATGAAGAGAAACCACCTCCGAGTGGTGGAGTCCATGCAGAGCACTCTGGATGCTGAGATCAGGAGCAGGAATGAAGCCCTGAGGCTGAAGAAGAAGATGGAGGGAGACCTGAATGAAATGGAGATCCAGCTGAGCCATGCCAACCGTGTGGCTGCAGAGGCCCAGAAGAACCTGAGAAACACCCAGGCAGTGCTCAAGGTATGGCATTACAAACCAGGTACCCATTGTTTTCTGACACAGCTACAAATATTCCTCTTCTACAGTTCTATATTTTCTACATTAATATGAAAATGGAAAATAAGAAAATAAGAAATACGCCTCCCGATCTGTCATATCTCTCTTTCCAGGACACCCAGATCCATCTGGACGATGCTCTCAGGACACAAGATGACCTGAAGGAGCAGGTGGCCATGGTGGAGCGCAGGGCAACCCTGCTGCAGGCTGAAGTTGAGGAGCTCCGGGCAGCCCTGGAGCAGACGGAGCGGTCGAGGAAATTGGCTGAGCAGGAGCTTCTGGATGCAAGTGAGAGAGTTCAGCTCCTCCACACTCAGGTGGGTTCTAGAATCAAAGACATATAACACCTACAGTATTTGAACAATTGAAATTACCAGTAGGTCTGTTTTCCTTTTTTAATTGTAATATAACAATTAGTCTTCAGCAGTCTAACACTGCCATTTATCAGTTATTTGTATTCTTCCTATAAAAATGTAACAAAACCATAAATAAAAATAGGTAATTTGATTTTTCTAAATATGGTATGAAGCAACTGGAGAAAAAAATATGCTTTTGCCTTCAACAGAACACCAGCTTGATCAACACCAAGAAGAAGCTGGAAACAGACATTGCCCAGATCCAGAGTGAAATGGAGGATACCATCCAGGAAGCCCGCAATGCTGAGGAGAAGGCCAAGAAGGCCATCACAGATGTGAGTTGGACACTCCTGGCATTGCTGATGGTCAATGTACTCTTCCCAAAATATCTCCAGCCCCAAAATGGCTTTGACCCTTTGCTCTGATCAGGCGGCCATGATGGCAGAAGAGCTGAAGAAGGAGCAGGACACCAGTGCCCACCTGGAGAGGATGAAGAAGAACCTGGACCAGACTGTGAAGGACCTGCAGCTTCGTCTGGAAGAGGCCGAGCAGCTGGCACTGAAGGGAGGCAAGAAGCAGATCCAGAAGCTGGAGGCCAGGGTGTGTAGGGCTGGGGCTGTGTGTGAGTGAGGCTGTCCTTGCAGAGACATTGGCAGGGAAGCTGCAGGGCTGGGCTTGTCCTTGCAGGTGCGGGAGCTGGAAGGGGAGGTTGATGCTGAGCAGAAGCGCAGCGCTGAAGCCGTGAAGGGTGTGCGCAAGTACGAGCGGAGGGTGAAGGAACTGACCTACCAGGTAAGGCAGGAGGGCTCCTTGGGCTGATGCACCCTCACTCCAACAAACAAAAGGTGTTCTCATGGACTCCAAGGAGAAATGCTATATTGCAGTGTACAGAAAGCAATAATTCAGTCTTTCCCGTTTGCCAACCACTTTAGTCTGAGGAAGACAGGAAGAATATTCTCAGGCTGCAGGATCTGGTGGACAAGCTGCAAATGAAAGTGAAATCCTACAAGAGACAAGCTGAGGAAGCTGTGAGTATTGCTCAGAGAAATAAAAAGCATCGCTTTCTGTGTGTGTCACACAGGTGTCCAAGAGAGGAATATAAGAAATTCGGAAAATGCCAAAAATCATCAGTTGAGGAGGGAGACTTTGTCATTCAGATACACCCCCTTGGTACATGAGGACCAAACAAGTGGGAGAATAAGTACAGAAATGACAAATCCAAGGAGTGAAATTTCTCCTCACATGTGCCATAGTCCTTGTGAAGCTCGTCCCAGTAGGGTCCATAAAAGGGGAGGATGAGGAGCTCTGTGTGAGGCTGATGTGTGAGCAGTGGTGGGAAGGGGATGGAGATTTGCAGCCCCACAAGGCTGAGATGCATCAAGAGCAAAACCCCTGCCCTGGGCTCATCACCCCTGACTCCCTCTTCCCTCACAGGAGGAGCTGTCCAACGTCAACCTCTCCAAGTTCCGCAAGATCCAGCACGAGCTGGAGGAAGCCGAGGAGCGGGCTGACATTGCAGAGTCACAGGTCAACAAGCTCCGCGTGAAGAGCCGGGAGTTTCACAGCAAGAAGATAGGAGAGGAAGAGTGAGGATGTCATTAGGCAGCAAAATGACCTGAGGGCTGCACACAATGTGGACCCTCTGTCACTTCCTTCTGCAATGAGTCTTCATAAATTTGTCAATGTTTAAAGACTAAAGACCGTAGATTCCTTTGCATACAAAGCAGTAGTTATATTTTAGTTCTGCAGTTATTGAAGTGTTGATTGTGTTCAAACAATTAATATTCAGGAGTAACTTCTGAATTTTCTGGAGTAAGATTCAGTAACTCCAGTACTCCAACTACAGTAAGAGTAATACGCATGAGGGCAAAGAAAAGTTTTTACACTGCACTACAGTGTTTCCCAGCAATGGAGTTGTGTTTTAAGTTAGAATAAAGAAATATTAAATAAATAATGTTCTATGAGAAGAGAAATTGTACACCTATGTTTTACAAGTTTACATGCATACATATCAAAAGGAACCATTTGTATTTTCTAACATTGGAATTGAGAGCAACCCTGTTAACATGGCACCACAAAGAAATCTCCTAGTCTGATGCTCTGAGAATACAGAGAAGCACCAAACGTGGTGCTTCCACACTGCCAGACAGTGCTTCCTGTCTTCCTTTTGCAGCAATGCATGAGCTTTGTTGTATAAGGGGACTGAACACTGGGTGGAAAAAAGTAGCTGACAGACCCTGGCTTTTTTTTCATCCCACATGGGGCAGCACTGCAGAATATAATGCATGAGCAGAACGAAAAGGAGGAAAAGCTGACCGTGAGGAAGAGCAAGGCAGCAAGGATGTTTCCCAACCCCGGCCATTCTTGACTGTGCCCCAGTGGGGGCTGTGGAGCCTGAGCAGGTGGCGAGTCTGGAGAACGCAGGTAACTCCACTCCGAATCAAAGAGATCATACCCACTGGGAGATCACAATGACACTCACATTAGAGCTTCCTCTGTCTGGAACAGGTGTTTGTGTTCACCTGCACGGGAAGCAGCAGTGCAGCTTAGCACACAGAGCAGCCATTCACTAGGCCCTGGCACGTCAGGTAGCTGCTGAGGGAAGATTCTACAGGCAGATGTGGGAAATGGTAAATGAGACTTGGCTTTGACTACAAGGACACTTACAGGTCCCTCAAGGTTCCTGGCTATCTCTACACCTTTAAATTTACAGCAAGTACTTCAAAAAGCTGTGAAACGGTCGGGAAAGGGAGCTGGAGATATTGCACAGCCTTTTGCAGTGAGCACAGCAGGCAGTGTGTTTGCAGCAATAGCATTCAGGCTTGGGAGGTCCTCCTCCTCCCAAACACACTGAGGTTTACACCCATGGAATCCTCCCATGTTATAACCAAATATGGAAGCACTTTGCTAGGCAGCAGCTAAATATATTTAAGGAATAGATGACGCCCTGTATTGACACTTGTGTCATTGTAAGTGATGCTCCTCAGAGACATCATCTCTATGTGTGAAGCTGTGAAAACCTCATCAGTGCCAGTGATATCTGGGCACCAAGGAAAAGAAACCTTGGGTACCTTTTTAAACCTGCTGACAGACTAGCAAATACCACAACAACTTTGGGGACCATATTTCAATGCCAAAAATCCCTCATCCCTTTGGACAATGTTCCAATCACCCTCCAAAATGAACAAGCTGGCCTGACTGTGGAAGAAGCTTGAAGCACATGAAACTGCTGGGGCTCCTCTCTCACCTCTAAGAAATTATGGCCTGAGCATTTGTTCCTAAATGCTCAACTGATGAAAGGTAACGTTGCAGGTTCCTTGAGAGACAACACCATGGGCCAGAATTCAAACTGCACAGGTGGGAAAGGCAGAGAAATCCCACCCATTGCACTGTGCTGACCTGGCCTTGCCACTGGCCATCCTGGGAAGCATGGCTGGAGACTGTTTGGAATCAGAGCGGAATATTAAAGGTGTGAGTAAGGAAAACCAATTTCTCCTCACTTTTGATTTGCTGCCTTAGCTGGAGGACAGGAGTCATTTTGCATCAACACACTATTTCTGGAGTCAGGCTGCTTGCGATCTGAAATGTGCTGATGCACAGGTAACTGATCTTGGGAAAAACATGGGCCATAACTGGCATAAAGGAACATCTCTAAGAGAAGGTTTAAAATAGATGCAGCTGATGAGCTCCACTAGAGCTGCTGCCCCACGTGGACTGTGGAGTTCTCTGACCTTCAACAGCCTGGGCATGGAAGACTGTGTCTCCTGGGCACAAAACCATCAGCACTTTAAGTGGCACTAAGACATGGAGAAAGTATTTCTGACCTGAAGACACAGGTTCCTCACAGAGGCTTCTTGCCAACAATTCAGCTTTCCACTTCTCCAAGTACTCACTGTCTATGCCCTCAGCCCACAGCAACATTGCCTTGACCAGAAAGGGCTTTCTTCCCCAAGGGCAGAGAAGAAGGGGGCCAGAGAGTGAAAGAGAGAAAGGAAGAGAGAAGCAAAGGAGGGAGAGGCAGATGGAGCAGGAGAGGGAGAGAGAGAGCAGAGGACAAGTGGGTTGGGTAGAGAGTGAGAGAAAGAAATGGAGAAAGACATTGAAATGCAGAAAACAACAGAGAAAAGCAAGGAAGGGAGGAAGAAGCTGAGAAAGATTACAAAGAAAGCCAGATTGAGAAAGAAATACTGAGATGGGGAACAAGAAAATTCATGAAGAGGAGGAGAGAAAGAGACAGAAACTAGAGGTGGAAGGAAGGAAGAAAAAGAGAAAGGAAGAGAGCAAACAAATGAACATCATTTGAGTGTTGGTACCTGACCCTGGCCTTAATTCTGCTGCTTTTGATCACTGCTCTTACGAACCCACTGTCCACCCACCCATATCACGCCCAATACCCTACCATGCATGCCTTGCTAAGATGAGTAAGAGAATGCCTTGAGAAACAGATCTGTTCTCTGAATCTCTGCTTTGTCCTGGCACTGCAGGAGGGGCAGGCAGGTTGTGTCTGGTGCCTCCTCACATCCCAAGGCCTTGTGAGCACTGATGTTAAAAGAAAAGGCTGAAAATACTGAAGTGTTTGTGGGGACTGGGAAGGATGAGTAGAATGTGGGACAATCCTTAGAGATTGGAGAGAATGGGTTCACACTTTCGGCTTTGCATGACATCTGACTACTTTGCAAGCTGGTAATACTTCTAGACACAGAGTCTAAATGTGATGATCTTCATGGCAGACACACAAGTCAGTGCACAGTGTTAGAATTTAAGTTAGGCAGGAAGGTTTCCCATCCCTAAATGCTCTTGGAAATGTTCATAATTTCCTCCTCTTTTGGTATTCCAAAACACTTTTTAATGTTTGTCCCATCCTGAAAGACACCTGCCTGGGGTAGCCAAAAATCTGGCTTTAATGAAGAATAGACTATGTCTATGCCTCTACACTGCAATACAGACTACTGAAATCAAACAAGGACATGCTTAGAATTAACACAGAGAAGAAGCTGGTTCTCCTAGGAGTGATTTGAAATCGTGAATGAGCCCTTGTGGAACTGAGGGGGACACGGGCATGAAAAATGTAATACAACAATACAATTGTAATACAGTGTATTACAATACAAATGTAATACAATAACCCACAATAGTTCTGTATGTAACTGCCTGAATCTTACTCTGTTGCAGGAGGTGTTAAACCTGGTTTTTAGATCATAAGTAACATGTGACAATTCTTCAGAAGAGTACAGCCACATCTCAGACAAGGATGATACGCATGTTTCTTCAAATCATGGCATTCTAAAGCAAGGTTATCAAAAACACGTGTCTTTATGACACCTGTTATCTGCCAGTGATTTCAACTGCTCAATACGTTCTGACATTTTCTAGGAGGAGCACTCACTTTTTCAAAATTGCACTATTTTAGTAACCCTGATTTCCTTTTGATCCAAATCCTTCAACTCCTTCTACCACCTGTTGTCTTTCTTCTTGACTGTTCTACCCAGACACCACCCAGCCTTCTCACCCCACACACCTGCTCTGTAACAGGAGCTCCTCAGCTGCTTTGGTGAGTGATGGAAAGGGCATCCTGAAGGTCATGTCCTCACCCAGGACCCACTCTCCACATCTCTTCCATGGATGCTTTCTGGAAAGACAGGAGGAGCCTAAGCAACTGTGCAACTTCAATATTCACTCAGCACCTGCCCAGGTGTTATATTTTTACCTTCTGCTCCACAGTCAAGTGATGCTGAGATATCTTTGGAGTTGCAGTTTCTCTCTTCCTTCTCTCTCTTCTGAAATACAGAAGTGTGAAACACTGTTCATATTTATGTGGCATATTATGCTATACCATTAATGAATTGAATGCATTAAGCTATACCATAAATGCATTGAAAAAATTAACCTTGAAACAGTCTCAAGAGAGTACAATTAGGAGACAGAAGGATCTTCAAAGCCCCTCCATGGTGCATGGGATAGGGAAGTCTTCACAAGTAAGTTCTAGCCCCAGAAATACTAGCCTGCCTTTGCCATGGCCAAAATTTCCCCGTACCTA
>VZRR01009078.1:12421-28812 GCA_013398015.1 Oreocharis arfaki
ACTCTGTTGCAGGAGGTGTTAAACCTGGTTTTTAGATCGTAAGTAACATGTGACAATTCTTCAGAAGAGTACAGCCACATCTCAGACAAGGATGATACGCATGTTTCTTCAAATCATGGCATTCTAAAGCAAGGTTATCAAAAACACGTGTCTTTATGACACCTGTTATCTGCCAGTGATTTCAACTGCTCAATATGTTCTGACATTTTCTAGGAGGAGCACTCACTTTTTCAAAATTGCACTATTTTAGTAACCCTGATTTCCTTTTGATCCAAATCCTTCAACTCCTTCTACCACCTGTTGTCTTTCTTCTTGACTGTTCTACCCAGACACCACCCAGCCTTCTCACCCCACACACCTGCTCTGTAACAGGAGCTCCTCAGCTGCTTTGGTGAGTGATGGAAAGGGCATCCTGAAGGTCATGTCCTCACCCAGGACCCACTCTCCAGATCTCTTCCATGGATGCTTTCTGGAAAGACAGGAGGAGCCTAAGCAACTGTGCAACTTCAATATTCACTCAGCACCTGCCCAGGTGTTATATTTTTACCTTCTGCTCCACAGTCAAGTGATGCTGAGATATCTTTGGAGTTGCAGTTTCTCTCTTCCTTCTCTCTCTTCTGAAATACAGAAGTGTGAAACACTGTTCATATTTATGTGGCATATTATGCTATACCATTAATGAATTGAATGCATTAAGCTATACCATAAATGCATTGAAAAAATTAACCTTGAAACAGTCTCAAGAGAGTACAATTAGGAGACAGAAGGATCTTCAAAGCCCCTCCATGGTGCATGGGATAGGGAAGTCTTCACAAGTAAGTTCTAGCCCCAGAAATACTAGCCTGCCTTTGCCATGGCCAAAATTTCCCCGTACCTAATCTGTATCTCTCCCCCTGAATATTTTTAAGATTCTGGTAGTTCTGTTCATCAACCTGTTTCACTCAAAAACCAATTAACCCTTCCAGACTTACCTCATACAGAATTTTTGAACTACACAGCACTACCAACACCACTTTAGACTAGACAATTCCTGCAGGGAAGCATGCATTTCACCAAATCCATGCATTTCATTAGTCAAGAGGAGAAAGGGATGTTAGGTTAAGGAAAATGTGTCCTACCATCTCCAGAGTCCAGTGCCCAGCTGCATGTTAATACTGGGAAGTGTTGGGATGAGAAGTCTTGCTCTGAATGATCAGTGTTTCAGCAATTCTGTTTCTTTGGTGCTAACATTCCTGGCAGCTCTCGTTTTACACAGAGGGCAGCAGAAATGCTGCTGCAGCAGGAGCTGAGCATTCCCTGTCAGAGAGCTCTTCAGGGATCCATAGAGCACACTGATGCCTCCAGCATGCCCTGTCATACTGAGCATGGCTGACACCAGCACAGGCAAGCTGCAAATCCCACAGAGAATGTTTCTCAAATAAAGTGTTGGACTGAATAATCCACAGATTTATAAGATCTGACCCCCTTTTCTTCCTTTTCTTCCTTTTTTTCTTTTTTTTTTTTTTTTTTCTGGAGATCTTGATGGTTTTCATTACTTCTGAATCACAGTTTAGTCTTTTATTTGACAAGGTTCACATCTGGTACAGCTGAGTATAAAGAAGAAAAAATACTGCTCATAGCAAGGGAATAGAATTGCTTCCGTGATAAGATTAGCAATGGCAGTCTGAAGGCATATTGATTCTGCTGTTGACCATTCAGAGATGTGCTGTAATAGCAACAGTGATGCACCAAGAATAAATTTTATCAATGTGATTAAGACAAAAATGATTTTTAAATGAAAGCTGTTTGAGGAGCTAGCTCTAGATTACCAAAAATTCCATGGGAGTTACTCATGAGTTTTTTGGTTGCAATGAAGATTTCAAGAGCGTCCAAAAAGCCAACAGATGATCAGGCTATAAAAAGAACACAGACCTGTGCAGAAAAGCTGATTTTTCACTAGAGAGCAATTAGGACTATTCCAACTTTTTTTTTTTCACAACAGGTTTTGGAATAAATAAAAGAGTAGCAATGCACCAAGAATAGAGGGTGCTCATCCAATATTGCTAAATTACTTTCTAGTGCATATAAACAGTGCTCAAATCAATGTCAGAGAAGTGGAAATTGCAAATGAAATATCAGGCATTAAGAGGGACTCAGGAGTGAATCTGAGACTATATCCCAGCACTTGTGATTTATATATCAATAAACCCTGCTAAATAAGGAAGAAAACAGGCTGCAAGTACTAACACAGCTTTTGTAGAACAAAACCAAAGTGTGAGCAAAAAGGTGTCATCATCAGTGCTGGGTACTTCAGTGCTCAGGCTGGAGCAGAGAAATTCAGCAGCAGCAACATTACCTTCTATCAAGGAAAACAGAATTTTCCATTGATGGTAGCTCATTTCTCTATTTAGATGAGAAAGATTTGTCCACAACACTGTTACTTTCATCCCAGGCCTAAGATCTTTCCTAGGACAATAGGATTCAATGCAGGCAGTTCATTTGTGAAGAAAATTCAAAATGGAAGAGACATGAGAGACTATGAGACACTCTCTTTTTGGCATAGTTACTTTTAAATTTGTCTGTTCCTTTATTCAGTTCAGGTACAGTAACAGAAATATCTTTCTCTACACAGGAGGGAAGAAGTTTGAGGTAAGAATTTTCTTAACCAATACTGTTACCAAACCCCCTTGCAGACCTTATCCAAAATAATCAAAATGTTGGGTGTGGACCAGCTTCAAATATCTTCAAATCAATGGTACTAATATTATCAGGGATTCTATCCTGATTAGCCCACGGGAATGATTGGCAGGAATGGGTTCCCAGCAGAACAACCTCAGAAAGCCTGTAGGTATAAGCAGCCCAGAGGAAAAGGAATTGAAAAACAAAAAGACAGAGACCCAAACTGAAGAATACAGTAAGAAATAAAAAATAACCACACCTTAAGAAAGAATTTAGAAAAGAAAACACATAAATAAACCAAGAATAGTGAATAAGACTCTCTATGAAATGAAATGTAACAAATTAATGGTCGTAGTACAGTCTCTGGGCTGAATAGCAGCATAGGCATGCAGTGCCTTTCTGACGTTCTGACACCAAGACTGGGCACTGTGCAGCCACAGCACAAATTTGCTATGCAATTTCTGCAACCAGACAACATTATCACAAGAGATTTGGGAGAGAAAATCCATTGCGATACTCATATAGACATGGCTCTAATTTCTAACTCGTGGATGTGGGAATGGAGCAGCGTCAAAGTGGACCAATTACTTTTCTGAACTGAGGAAATGAGCAATGTCATAGTACTTTTGGGATCAGGCACAAGTCAGATGTCAAGACACATCAAGAACAAACCCTGTCTCCAAATGGCAGGAAGGGATCCTACATGAGGAATCTATACACAAGTCCAACATAAGGGATGGAATATGCAACCCCAGTTCATTTTCTCCTTTTCATTACCCAGCCATTTATGCTTGCTGAACAATTTGGAAGTTTTGTCCACAAATGACAGCAAGTGATCCATCACGCAGTACAGTTAAGCAGCAGCTAAGCCTAGGCCTAAGCCTAAGCCTAAACCTAAGCCTAAGCCTAACCCTAACCCTTCTGCTCTAGAAAGGCAAGCCCAGAACAATGGCAAACCTGGTGACAACTGCAAAGGAGTTACTGTCATCAGTTACTCCATCAGTTACTGCTGGAGCCCAGACATATAAACACTTCTGGAAAAATCACGGGTTGCAGGTTTCTGCATCTTTCAACAAGACATAATTCAGGAGCTTGGGAAGCCAGTATTTTGCATCCAAAAAAAAGAAAAAAATTTAAAAAGCAGTTGTCGTTAACAGAACATTAAAAGAAAACATTGAACCACACCCTAAAAATTATGTAAGTTATATCCATAAACAGTGCAGGCAAACCTTGCTTTGTACGATGGCAGTGGGTAATCAAACACAGGTTATCTGAAGAAGTGGGAAAGTCCTCTGGTTCCTTCAGATACCTAACACCTCTCAGAGCTGCCTTTGTGCAAGTCATGAGGAACACACCATGTGGCCTGAGGAGACTGGGATCCAGGGACAGGTCTTGGGCACACACAGTGTCTCTGCCCAGGTAGCAGAAGGTTCCCTTTGTAGCTATGAGCATCTGCACTGACTCTACTGGGACCTCATCCTGAACTGCTCGAGGGGAACGAGGTGAGGTGTCTCGTGCCCTCGGTATTTGTGCGAGTGCTCAGTGTTCACCTGCGCTGATACGTGGCCAGCTGTGTATGTATGTACATATGTGTTGCATATGTGTTCTCCATGTGCCTCTGCCTTCTGGGAATTCTTGCTCGGCCTCACTACTTGGTTGGACCTGGACTTGGATCTGTGGCAGTCTTGCCTCTGTCACAGTGCCAGACTCAGCCTTGTTATACGACAAGAAAACCTCAGGAACAAATCCTGCATGGAAACTCTTGTTGAGGTGGAAAACAGTCAGGCACTGAGCACTGGGAGATAAGGAAGGGAGTGCTTCCCACCAGACAGCCAATCTGCCAGCTGATGCCCTTCAGCTAGCAGGGCTGCAGCGGCCTTTGCTGCTCAAAATATTCTGGCAGTGTCTGAGACAACAAGTGAATGACAAACATATTTAGCAAGTTCCTCTGGCTGACCTGGCAGGGAAGGCACCAGCCTCCTTATTTCTTTTCTGTATTGGCCACACGTGTTATTTGCTCAGTGCTGACAGGGAGGAAGCTTGATGGAAAGCAAATAGATCAAAATAAAAGGGAGAGAAACCACCAGAACAGTGGGTTTGTGATCAAAGTGTCCAGCCCAACATGCCCTCAGAGATCTACCAGTAAAAGCCTTTTGCCACAGGCAAATCAGGCTTGTCTGTTTGGGACATTTCCTGGCAGAAGAGATGGCAGAGCATTTGGTTCAAGGCAACAGAAAATGCAGGTCTGTGTGAGAACCCCTGCTCATTTCCACAGAGACACAAACTCTCACACAAACACACACTCTCCTGCACAGTTATATAGCCTAAAAATGGTTCTCTCATCATCTGCAATTTGACCATCACAATTCAAGAAACACATTTCCAGCATTTTCTTCTTTCAGTTTTGACAGCCAAACCATTAATTTCCCTTTTCCTTTCTGAGAGGACAAAGCTGTGCTAGTATCAGGACCCAGCCTGTGCCATGTCCTTCCTCTGCACTCACCTCGCTGCTAACACACTGCCTGTGCTGGAAGCATCCTGAATGCTTTGCGTGATATGGAAGCCAAACTTCCCTGTTATGCAGATTATAATAGATGCCATGCCACAACCTGTTCCCAAACAATCCAAGTAGCCATTGCATAAGTGGATTGTTTCCTGGGCATGTTAACTGCCCTTTGCCACTGGCAGGATTGCTGCATGGACGTCTCAGGTGAGGACATGAGGGAACTGCTGCTTTTGGCAAGAGTCAACTGTGTGAAGCCCAGCACCTTCCCTGGAGCTAAATGCAAGTCACTGACAACCACAGCCCAGGATTGTCCAGCCTCTGTGGGACATTGTCGAGTTCCCAATAACATGACTCCCTTTTCTGCAATACTTCTGTGACCAGGGAGCACATGCTGTTTTCTCTGGCACTGATGTATCATTCCTGGCTGAACAGAAGGAGGATAGAACGCATTTGAGCATGAAATAAGTTGCTATGTGAAATCTTCCATGACATTCAGATATGCAGTCTGCAACTTCCCTCCTTTTTTTTCTGAGTTAGTGCCTCTGGAGACTCCTGATATTGAAGACTCAGAAAACAGAGATGATGCTGCAAACACTTCTCATGAGCCAAACACATGATGATCCTGGCTCCCTGTGGAAATGTGATGCCACATAAGAGTGAGTGCCACACAGGTAGGAGTTCAACAGGATACAAGGACCCTTTTTCTGCAGTTCTGTAGCCACGTTTCTACAGCCAAAGGAGGAAATAATTTCACCTGCCAATGCAAAAGCAGAAGTGGAGAAATCGCTCTCTCTGGAGCAATTTTATCAACTAGGAAGAGGGAAACATTTATTCTGTGACACACAGGAACCACTTTTCTTATCAGAGAGAGCTATGAATGCTGTTTCAAATGTTATGTGAGAATTGGGAGGATGAAACAGAAAAAAAGGGAGTGAATATGGCCACAGTCAAAAGTGTCCATGGTTCTCTGAGGGAAAACTAGTCTACTTACACAGTCACATGGAGATTCACTCCCTGGAGGGCTTCAGATTCTGCACAGCAACAGCAAGGCAAATACAGATCAGAAACATGAGAATACCATAAATGGTGTGGGACAGGCATATGCGGGTGTGGTTGTGAGGAGAACGATCACTTTAAATGAAATTCTAACGTCTAAAACAAATGTATAAATCCCTGAGTTCTTATATTTGGCCCAGATCATATTCCCTTTGCAGCTGGTGGAGTCAAATGCTTCAGAGACCTCTAACCTCCCCCTCAAATTTTACAATGTCAGCGAAAAATTAGATTCTTTCTTCTGAAACCTGACCCCTGAGAGCACTGATATCAATAGTCTTAAAAATAGGCCCATCAGCTGGGGTCATCAGAGATGTGTTTGTATTGGAATTGCTAAGCCAAGAGATTTTCATACCAAATCAGGCTCCAGTGGGTTTCCCTGGCATAGGTGAGTTCATTTTGAGAACCTCATGGACTTTATGTACACTGCAGAGACAGACAACTTTTTCAACTCTTTGACACAAACATGAATCAGAATGAGGGATATTTTCAAGCACTCTGTACTGTCCCTCCCACTGAAAACAGCATTCAGTGTCATCTGACACAGGCATCTGAAATGTCAGCTCTTGAAAATGCTCTGTCAGCCTTGGGCTCTTGGAGCTGGAGAGGAGGCAGCCAACAGATGTAAGATAAGGTCCGTAAAATCTAGATAGGACAATGAGAGGGAGTGGATGGATGGCTGAACTTCCCTGTACCAGAAGTAGGGGCATCAGGTGAAGTTAGCTGGTGGCCAAACACAGAGGGACAGGATACTTCAAACCAGCCATTGTTATCTACTCGGATCATCACCATCAGTGAGTGGCTACTGAAGGTTTCCATTCATTCAAAAATCTGCCACACAGATGCATGGGAGCAGAACCAGGCGCAGACTCCTGATCCCACACTGAACAAAGACATCAAGATTAGGATGTGCCTGAGCCAGGAGCACCTGAAGAATGAGGTAGTGTGCAGGGAAAGCCTCAGCACACCTGTCTGTCTCATCATTCCTGTGCTTTTCAGCCTCAGGCAGCATCGAGGCTGAGCCACTGCCAGGACAATGCTCTGGGCTGGCTGTTGGGTCCCGACATGTCTGTCACAACAGGGCAACAGGCAGCAGACAGGCAGGGGCATCCCCCTTGCCAAGTGGCCATGGAGAGCCTGGAGCCAGGACAGCCCTCTGTCTGCACAGGCAGCAGAAACTATCACTGGGTAGGGCTGCCCACTCAAGTCTCTCCAGCACAAGGACTTACAGAGTTTGCGTTTGTCCTTTAATGACAGAAACAAAGCAAAGCTAACCTTGTTGGTCTCCGGGTCAAAGAAGAGCTCGTTTTTAGTTTACTAAATACGGACAAAGCCTGGGCTTGTACCAAGGATTTACACTCTTGGGGAGCCTTATATCACCTATTCTAATAGGATACTCCCAAAGAAGGAAGTCTGCTGCTCCTGTAGGTTCCCAGGCAGTGCATTCCCATAAGATCCTTCTGTGTCTGCAATAGATCTGCAGGAAATGTACTGTTGTGAGTAGGGAATAATGAAAAATCTGAGTCATAGCTCATAATACATCATCTAACTAACCCCTCTTCCAGAAAGCCTGGGAGGAAAGATCAGAGCTGAGTAGACTGCTCACTGTTTACCACTATCAGAAACTGGTTTAAATCCAATTGCATATTGTTAGACTTGGAGCTGCTCTTACTCCAAAATTGCTTCCTCATGAAAGACCCAGAAAGCTTTGGGAAAATACGCACACACGCAAGCCTAAAGCCTGGCAAAGTCTCACAGAAGAGCTGGGTGAGTGAGTGATGCTGAAGAGTGCCTGAAGCAGAACAGTGTTTCAGGAAAGGGCAGAGGAAACAGAGAATCTCACAGCATCCTTGGCCACATCCACCAGCCCATGAGTGCAGCTGCCCAGCCAAGCTCTTAACCCACTGGTGTCATGCCCTCATGGCATGGCAGATTCCTTCTGGCATTCCTTCCCAGCACCAGGGGCCACTCAGTGAGTGTGTGGAGCTGGGTAACAGGAATCACATGTGATCTGTGATCCTACTCAATACTGCAATTGCTCTGTCGTGTTTGCATTGTGACTCCATCACACTGCGGTATCACCGTGCTCAATCAAAATCACATGTGGCATCAAACATCTTCAAATAAGTAAATTTAGTATTAAACATTAAAAACCCTTCACATGTGGAACATCCAAAAGGACCAAACCTGGTCCCTGTCATAATTTCCTAGGAGGTGCTCACCTATAGATTTGTTGTGGGAGATAGGTGAGAATACGCTGCTTCTCACAGCAGACAAAAAGGAATTAGGGTCTGGCATGACTGACTTTTACAGAAGAGCTAATGACATTGCTGAATCTGTACGGGAGGCAAATCCCTCTGGAAACTTATGTCAGCAGGGAAGAGCGAGAAAGAACTAATGAGAACTTGATGAAAGCCAAGAATTCCTAAGTGCTGTACTCCAAAGAATGCCATGACAAATGCTGGTCACATCGTTCATTTTATCTGAGTTTATCTTCAACAGACCATAAAGCAGCTGAGAGGGGTCACAGCCCCTTTTTAAACTGCACTCAGATTGGCAAATCTAAATCATTTCATCCTGCTCCCACTTCCTAACTTCCTAATGTACTACCTTGCTTGCACAAGAAGTAGGGAAGGCAGTTGTCCTAGCACACCTAGTTAGACAGTTATTTTTGTCTTTGAGAAAGAACATGCTCTTTCTAATTAGCCCGCAAAGAAGGATTTTCACAGTAACTCAAGATGAAATCATGGCCTGAAGTGAGAAGGTGTGAACAAGTTGCAGATTTGCAGGAGGATGGGGGCAGGCAGGGAGGAGGAGATAGACAATGCACAGTTTTTTGTGGATCTCAAGCAAGGTCCAACAAAAACTGGCTTAATGAAACAGCCAGCTGAATAAGATGGTGTTGTGAATGGTATTCCCCAGTTTAGTACTCCCTCTAAAACCATGTGCCGTTCCCCGCTCTCCCTCCCCAGCAGCACAATGGAGAGGGGAATTGGAGGCACAAAAGGCAAAGATCAGAGACTGAGATAAGGACAATTTACTGGAAACAGCAACGAGATAAGAAAACAGTAGCAATGAGATAAGAACAGTAGCAGCAACAATACTAATGACAAAGGGTACAAGAAAAGACACGGTTCACACAGAAAACAACCCTTGACAATTCCGGATGGCTCTCTCCACCACCTTTACTCTACTGGGACTCCTTCTCTTTAGAAGGGACTCCCTTCCCCCGCCCCCGGCAATGATGTGAGGTGGTACAGAATAACCAGATTCTGAGTAAATATCTTCTGATGCTGGGAACCCCAGCTCCAGATGGGCCCAGGATGGATTTCCCCGGGGGGCACCGCACAGATCCAATTTGTGGAGAGGTTTCCTGGTTTCAAGTCATTCATGTTACTACAATTACCTTTAAAAACACGTTTCTATCCATAAAGGATGTCCACATCTGAGCTTCTTTTTGCACTTTTAGATACAGGCAAGACTGTGCAGGTGATGCACAACCATTAGAGAGAGGGAGATGCCTGCAGGGATGATGTGGCTGAGTGTGCCCTGCAGCTAAGAGGTTCGTGATGCACGGCACAGCCCTGAGGTGGTGCCGGATGGGCAGCACAGCCTCGGCATACTCAGGTTAACTGTGATGCAGATCACTGACTCCTCCACATACAGTGGTCTCCTAGTCAGGATTGAGCCATTCTACCCCTTGATACAGACACGATTTACCTCTCTCATAGATATTTTAAATTAAAGCACTGGAACAGATTGCTGAGATAGGCAAAACCTGATGCAAAGTGCATATTCCTACTTCACCCAACACCACAACCTGTAGCTGCAACTGTAAGAAAATTTAAGTTAGGAACTTCTTGCCTAATAATTGCCATAATTTCAGTTATGGCTTGCCTGTTTAATAATTATTACTACAAGATAAAAACCACTTATATAAGATTTTTATAAAACAGAACATGATGAATCAAAAATTAACCATAAAATACGATAAATCATGTAGTTTTTCCAATCTATGAATTTCATTCCTCTAGATGCAAGGTGAATTAAACAGCATTAGAAACAATGCAAAGTGCTGACTAGATTAAAAGTAGTTTATTAATAATTTATACATTCTTTTCACTTTGAAATTGAATGGATTTTCAATTGTTGCTTTATTTTCTCCTCTGCCTCCTGGGGTAATTTTCTCTAATTATGGCAGGAGGAAAAGGAGGAAAGGAGGAAAAATAGAGAAGTAAGGTTTTTTTATTTTTTAATTAATTTCTCTTATTTTTCTCTGTGGCTTTTAAAAAAATTAAGAAACACTCAGAAGTTACAGAACACCTAGTGAAGTGAAGAAAAATCTGTGCTGGAAGAGATTGCTTCTATGATTAAATAGATAAGGGGATGAGGGGGTAAACCGAACTAAGTTCGGTAAGGATTTTGATGTTGTATCCTCCAGAAATCTTTTTCAGAAGAATTTGTTGGATAGATGGACTATCAGGCTTGTTAAAGACTGAGGTCAAGGGGTAGTGATGAATGGCTCAGTGCTTGGTTAGCTGTCAATACCAAGTGCAGCAGTTCAACACTCTGCCCCACATTGTTCAAACATTTTCATCAGCACCTTGGACAATGATGATTACTTGATTCAAAGAGTGTCTTCTTGGTAAGTTGAAAAGACAGAAGTGAACACAAGCCAGCAGTGCACTCTTATCATGAAGGAAACAAAGCATATATTAGGCTACACAAGGAAAAGTGTCACCATCAGACTGAAGGAAGTTACCATTTTCCCTTTATTCAAGAATGATGTGTGGAAACTTGAGAGCACAGTGGTAGGCAAGCAAATTGGTCAGCACACATGGCCTACAAGGATCTTGGTGTGGCAAAGAGCCTGGGGAGTGGTTATAGCCTGTAACGTCCTGGCAGGCCATCAAGAAAGGGAGGAAGACAAACTCTTGGTAGTGTTACACGATAAAGCACAAGGAGCAGCTTGGAAGCTTCAAGTTTCATATTGTTTTTCGGTAAGTGGAGAGCGTACCATGGCAACAAGTATTTGAGGGATGAGAAGTTATTTCTTCACTTGAAAACATGACTAGGGACCCACAGCGATCTCATATCACCAACTCTTCTACGGTCTTACGAAGTTATTCTTCTTTTTCTACTGTAGACAGATGAATTTGGTGAGTAAAAACCTGCAAAGCATCAAGCAGAAGCTGGCAAAGGAGAAAGATGAGTTGAAGACTGAGGTCAATAACTTGTCCGGTAGCGTGAAGTCCACCTCTACAATCAGAGGAGAAGTAGAACCCTCACTTCTCTGCATTTATGAATCTTTTTTCCATCCACAAGTGAAAAACTTTAATGCAATCCTTTCCAAAATTTGAAAACAGCACAAAGTGGCTTAAGCACAAGTTGACACCATCCCATCCCAGTTAAAAAAAAATCTGTAAAAAGTCTGAAGTTTAATGGGATCATAAGATGTCACAAAGATGGAAAAAATATTCAGAAAATTCACAGAACACGAAGAGGCAAGGCAATCTACGAGCACTCAGAGCCCTAGAATGGCTTTTGGACCTGATGTTGTACTCACTGCAGGAAAAAATATATATGAGGTGCTATTTCCTGCACAAGGCAGATAAAAATCAGGCACTGTAGAAAGTGGTCCTTTATTGTCAGACTTCTAGGTTGGGAAGAAACTGAAAAACAAGACATCTGTCATTCCTGCTTGAATCTATTGCCTTCCCAGATGATTCCTATTACTCTAGGAGGTGAAACAAAATGCAAGATATCAAACTGACAGAGAGGATGATATACTACAAGCGTGATCTTTGATCGAGAGTGCTGGAATCCATGTCATCTTCTTTAACTGACATGCGCAGAGAACCCAGCAGGGAAACTGAATTATAAAGAGTCATTTTGCAGCTGCAACTAGACACTTAAACACAGTAATAACTGTAAAAGTGGATATTGGATGGGAGGTTTCTTGTGGCGGTATGGCTTTTAGCAGGAAAGCTTTAAGTTCCCACACAACTCAGAAGTCATTCTGTCAACAGTAAGAAACAAGTTTATCAAAACCCTGCTGATTCATCTTGGAGTTAATTTCATGTGACACATAAAGAATAGTCAAGTCCATTCTTTGTTAAGGTATTACGTAATGCATTAGAAGAGGGGGGAAATCTCTCTTTCTCTCCTTTTACCCTGTTTTGTATGCCAGAGAATGATGTTTTCTTCAATGACAGTTCTACAAATACACAATATTATTTTTCAAACAGAAATTATAAGACGTCCACATTTATTTTTCAGAAAGACATTAGCAGTCTCTTAAAAAGAAAAATTGATCTCAGATGTTTCAGTCATACATGCAGTGTTATAAGCATACAAATGTTCTTTAAAGCAGTGAGTTGAGAAGACTGGTCATCGTCTCTGACCCTTCTTACAGTGCTTCAACTTCCTGAAGTTTGAGGGAAAATGTGAGTCTTTGGAATATGGCAGAGACTCACACCTCATCCCAGCTCCATGGAAGAACTTTGAATAGCAGATCCTACCTAATTCTTTGCAAAGGAAATGAAAAGCCTCCCAGAAGGTCTCTATACTTCAGCGGTGTTTGTGTTTGTGCTTGGGAAGGCTGGAGGAGGACAGCTTGGGATCTAAATCCCATTCTTGCATTTGGTAACTATAGCCACTGTCCAAGGTTTCTAAAATAGCAGGAGGTTGGAAAATTAAAATGGCCAATAAACCTAAAAGACAAAGGATGCAAAATGCATCCTTAGGAGTTCTGCTGGTGTGACCTCACTGAAATTTCTGCTGGACATACATGTGAGCAA
This sequence comes from Oreocharis arfaki, assembly GCA_013398015.1. NCBI lineage: Eukaryota > Metazoa > Chordata > Aves > Passeriformes > Paramythiidae > Oreocharis > Oreocharis arfaki. The sequence goes on from VZRR01009078.1 coordinate 25,439, forward strand.
ACCAGCACAGCCAAATATGGAGAATGGCAAAATAATATCTTTCAAATTGAATTTCAAATCATAGCAAATTAGCAATACTTCAAAATGAGGTAAAAGATGTAATTTAATGTATTAATCAAGGGGGATAATCTGTCTTATCTGGTCTTTTGAAAGTACCCAGCAAAAAGCTAAGGAGTTGTAAATAGGTGCAGTAACACAAGCATGATATGGTCATCCAGTCTTGGAATTAGACTATCCTAGATTGTCCCTATTCCTTATTTCCAGAATATTTCAGAATAGGCTCCCTCCAAAGCTCTAGTAATAGTAATCCTTCTCACTGCTGCTGAGTCCTGAGACACACAAATCTTATATGTCAAAGAGCAATTAACAGGAGACGAGAAGCCAACAATTCCAAGATCCAGTGTCGTGCTCTATTTGCTGGACAGCACTTCCTCCTTCCTAGATTCCTAGTCATAATATTTATAGGAGATTTATTCACATAGCTAGGAAGACCTCAAATATTTCTAAATATATCCACAAGCACGAATGGCAATCATGCACTCAGTCAAGTTTGCCAAACAATGCTTTGCCAAAAATTTTTTGACCTAAGAAAGAGGAGGAGGGAATCACAAACCAGAACCTATAAAAGTGCTGGTAGAACAAGCCTGTTCTGTCTCTGTGGAAGGATTAAAGGTAAGAATAGGGACAGTTGGGTGCTGGCAGAATCCCACAGCATTCCTGCTGCCTGTGGAGCTGCTGTCCTCAAAGAACTGTCTGTCTCAATAAACATGCTCCTTCTCTAAGTCACTAGCATGACTTAATAAGTGGCTCCCTGTGGCTTATTCTTGTGAGTCTGTGCAAAGATAAGAAAGAAGCTATCACTTCTCTTTTTCAGTATTGAGCAGCTTCCAGGCTGAGAGTCAACTGGTGACACAAGAGGTAAGACTGATTTACTTACACTATAGGAACAGACTCCAGGTTTGCTTTTTTTAGGCATTTCTAAGGCCACTTCCCATACTCATTTACATCTGTGCACTCTAAAGCAGTGCAATTCTACCTGAGCTGTGCTGTCTAAAAGAGCAAATTTCCTTTCATAACTGTGTTGGATGCATTTGTTTGGTACCTGCTGGGAAATAACTGACCTTTTACACATAGACTCTAAAAAGAAGATTGTCTGTAAATGGAAGTCCAGGAAAGAAAAGGAGAATGAACTGCACATGTATAGTTAAGATTTTGTCAAATCCCTCCAAATTGTTTTTACTGAGAAGTTTTCCTCTTTCAATACAAGTTCATATTAAAGGGTGAGCTTGAACTGGAAAAGGCAGAACAACTGGAGAAGACAAAACTCTGATTTCTCTACAGAGGAAAGAGGTTTGCATAGACAACTCAGACCTCTGCTTCTGCTTACTCCACATCCTTTTCCTCATGATACTCCATCTCTATAGCTGGCTCAAATTTCATGGGCTAAAAAAGACAAGAGAGGAAGAATATAAGAGGACTTTCATAATTTTGATAAGATGACTTCTCTTGCTATCTCTTCTGCTTGGTATTTCTGCTCCAACTTTGATTAGCACTGAATCTGCCAATCAATCCAATTTTCTGTATAGCCTACTAAAACACAATGAGATCTAATGAACAGAACAGGTAAACTGGAGTAAGGGGAAAAAACCTCAGCCAAAGACACCTACCTTCTTTAAGATTAAAGTAAACTAAAAAACAACTAGGGTAAAAAGCAGGTAAAGCAGAATGGAAGACCACAATAACAGGCAGAGCAGAACACTACAAAGCCTAAGGTCATCGCTAAAAAGAAATTTCTCCCTTCGCTTAGCACTGCCGCTTCACGTCAGCGCCGTGCCTTGCAGCACGCGGTAAACCACAGCCATGTCTACAGACGCCGAGATGGCCATCTTTGGGGAGGCTGCTCCTTACCTCCGAAAGTCAGAGAAGGAGAGAATTGAGGCCCAGAACAAACCTTTTGATGCCAAGACCTCTGTCTTTGTGGTACATGCAAAGGAGTCCTATGTGAAGAGCACAATCCAGAGCAGGGAATCTGGCAAAGTCACTGTCAAGACTGAAGGGGGAGAGGTGGGTAAAATGCAAGATTTAAAAACAGCAGTTCATTCCTGCTCTGGATTCTTAGCTGACATGCATGTACCTTCCTTCCTTCTGACAGACTCTGACCGTGAAGGAAGATCAAATCTTCTCCATGAACCCCCCCAAGTATGACAAAATCGAGGACATGGCCATGATGACCCACCTCCATGAACCCGCGGTGCTGTACAACCTCAAAGAGCGTTACGCAGCCTGGATGATCTACGTAAGTGGCAGCAGCAGCTTCCTTTGGGCAGCGGCAGGAACTGCTGGGCCCGGCTCAGGGGAAGCCAACGTGCTGTGTCCCTTCCTTGCAGACCTACTCGGGTCTCTTCTGCGTCACCGTCAACCCCTACAAGTGGCTGCCGGTGTACAACCCCGAGGTGGTGTTGGCCTACCGAGGCAAGAAGCGCCAGGAGGCCCCTCCACACATCTTCTCCATCTCTGACAACGCCTATCAGTTCATGCTCACTGGTGAGTGGCTCTCAGCATAAGCATCATCTCGCAGCTGTTCTGGTTTGTCTTGATAAAACCCTGTCATGGAAAATTAAATTGGATTATGTATTGCTGCTAGTTTTGCCTCCACCTTTTCCATTCCTTTCTTTCTCTATGTTATTGAGGTCCAAAGTGTTACCCATGATCAGGATTCTTTTGTCATGGGTCTTTACTCTCCCTTTCTCTGCTGCTCTCAAAGCAGGCTGTGTAGCAGAAAATTAGAACAATTTACTGTATGCAGGAGAAAAGACCGTAGAGTGGAACAGAGAAGCGCCATATGGCTCTTCAAGGGTTTTCGATGGCAAAGCATTATAGAATCACAGAATGTTTTGTGCTGCAAGGGATCTTGAAAAACGTCATGGGCCTTCCCTGTGACATTTGGAGGGACGTCTTCTCTAGATTAGATTGCTCAAAGCTCTGACCAACCTGACCTTGAACACTTTCCGTCATGAGATACTGGCAACATCTTTGGGCAACCTGTTGCTGTGGTTCACCGCCATCGTTATAAAATCTACCTCTTTGACCCTAAAACTGTTGCCCCTGGCTTGGTAAAAAGTCCTTATCTGTCTTTCCACCACTCATTAACCATTTGGACATGGAGCCTTTGCCTGTAACTCCTTGCATGCAGTCCCCCATCAAATCCAGACCGCTCTAAGCTTCGGTCTTAAGTGTTGTGAATATGTTTCAAGGTAAGAGTGAAAGTGCAAATTGCTTTGCAAGGAATTGAAAAAAAGACTGAAGAATAAACAAAGAAAAAAAGCAGGTTTTTTTCTAGCCATAGCATTAATTTTCAGTATTTTTGTGTTCTT